>JAIPRL010000716.1:0-117307 GCA_025469235.1 Pemphigus obesinymphae
GACTTTTCCAATTTCAACCGCATCCAATGAGAGTTTCTTTTCTTTGCTTATGCTTGTTAAAACACATTTACGATTGACAATGGGTGATCAACGGCTTAGTTATTTACTCGTAATAGCTGTAGAAAAAAATAGGTACTGTTTCAAAAATAGACCTAAACCAAGCTATTGACATGTTTGGCAACATGAAGTCTAGGAGATATCCAGTTATTGCTTAAAATAATTTAATTTAAAATATTTATTGTTATGTTTTTAAATATAATTTAATGTTTTGTTTTATTTTGTGTATGTACATTTAAGCATAATACACCAATGTGTATTTACCCTATTTGGGAAGCGACTTATGGGAGATAAATTCCCTCAAACAAATCCTCATCAAGTAGGTAGGTATTATATTTAGTCTCTCATCTCGTTTTTAGTCAATATTATTTCCGAAAAAATTGGGGTATTTGTGACTATGACAATAAATATAAAATTATGTAAGATAGTATTGAGATAAAATATAAGCAGGAAAATGTTTGCGAGCGCAGCGAACGGTTTTTTCCGTTATTTGGGCCAGTCAAAAATTTTGCCCCCCCTTTCAAAAACTGAAATGACGCCACTGAATATATGAATATCGCGGGTTGAAGTCCTAAAATAGGGTAAAATGGTAGGTCGTCTGAGATTTTTTTTAACTAATTATTTTCGTCACTTTCGAGTAATTTTAAATGTAAAATAATTTCTCCCTTGTAAAATCACAACGTTGTACGTGAAGCTGTTAACCGACTAATTTAGGTTCGTGGTTTTCCTTCTATTACGGTACTTTGAGTTGTATTCGCTTCAAAGTCGCTATCAAATATGACCGGAACGAGAAATAATAAAGTGTTATTTCCAATTTTTTTTTTTTTTATATTAACAGTCCGGTCATTTTCTACAAATACAACGCGCGTTATAATAATGATGATATCATATTATACACCACATGGTTGGCTCGATAATAATCATCATCCGCTATAATATGCCTGCAGTACTCTGTTGTCTGTACCCACTAATATATATTATTATTGTTATCACGAATATGTGTACCTGTACATACGGGAATTAATCGAGCGGCTATAATATACCGCATTATACTGTAATACGTTTCGTATAATAAAATAGATAATATAATATAAGGAGGTACTTGATCATTTCGTTTTTTTTATTATTTTTTTTTTTTTTTGAATTATTGTCGTGTGCGAAAGAATCGAACGAAATAAATCCACGGTGAAATGGATTCCTATATATTGTATACACTCCAACAGATAACACTATCGTATACTATGTTATAAATGTAAGAATAGATTTATAACGAGTAACCATAGTGGAAACAACCGTGTATACGGTACATAATAGGTATCGTATAATTTAGTATCGTGAAATGCGGTGAGTCACGGTTGTCAGTACTGATTAGCGTCGGGGTGGGCCCGGCGTGCGCAGCTGCTCCGATTTTTGGTTTTTAAATCGCATTATTGGCGAACCCGTACGCGTATTTGTGTGTACAACGTGTATACGCGCGGGGCTCTTGACAAAAGCAAAGTGTGACGTCAAAATAGGGTAAGTATTTTTATTTTTTTGTTCATATTATATCAACATAATGTTTTATCCATTAGCGACGAAAACAAACGGTCACGACGTCGGGTTATATGCGATGAGGTCGGGCAAATCATAATAAAAGGATACGCTCGCGAAAGTATTATGCACGTAATCCTGTGTGTGATAGGTGCGTACAAATAAGCATCACCGTAAAGAAAACAAACACGAGGGAGAAAAAAAGTCGTAGAAAAAAATACCGGATTCGCGAACAGTATATATTCACCAGCTCAAACCGGTACGGTATAAATGGTGGCTACTTAATATTATATAATTTGATAGGTATTTCACAAGAGGGGGGGGGGGACAGAAATTTAATTTGCAAAATCCGAAATCATCGTGACATCAATCGTAGGATTTTGAAAATTTCCTAAAAAAAAAAATGGCTTAGACATGGATTTTAAAAATCAATCACTTAAAAAATCAAAACATCAATATATACCATAGGTGTATTTTTTTAAAGATATTTTGTCTTCATTCAATGCTGGCTCTCCAACTCATAAACTTAACCTATTCATCTACAGATATAAGATTATACGCTGTCTACAGTTACAGCCATTAACCATATTAACTGTTGACCGAACGTTTAGAAACCGTAGCCAGGTTGTGTATTAGCAAAAAGGATCGAAATATTTGTTAGAAAAATCATCGATTAAATAATACTATAGTTGATGTATTGATTTTTAACCATAAAATTCTGAATATTCAATAAATATTCAAATTAAGACATACTACACAGTACCCGGACATACAACCGGTTTTAAGGTACTTAAAGGTTTTTAGGGATACGGTATAGGCAATTTTAAGGGTATTTTCAAGAAAAATTCATATCTATCCATAGAAAACAATTTAAATATATTTTAAAAGTAATATAAAACTTGTCCTATATCAGTTAAATTTTCTTATTGTTGAATATTAATAAATAATTATTGAAAATAAGTCAAAAAATTTTTCGGGAAATAAACGTTACTGGGAAACTGAGTTATATTTATGTTTAAAATATATACAAATATAAATAACGTAAAATAATCTAAATGATGACATAGACCATTTTCATTTAAGTTATTAGAATTCCAGTTATTAGGTGTTGAATTTAAAGGCTAATAACTCGACTAATTATTATTTTATTGAAAAATATATAGATAATATATAATACGATCTTCATTATCTTTAGAGGTTAATATATATATTATACTAAAACAATTCAGCATATTATAAGAAACGTGTATATCTCAAAACATGTTTTGTGCACAGAGAAACGATTGTATAACGTCCTCTTAATGGGTTTTTAAGGTATATTAATTTGAGGAAAAGTCAAAATTAAATTAGTATAAATTAATGTAAATTAACGTACAACTTTTGTTTAAATGTTAACTTAAATTATTATTTTTTATACTGTTGCCAATTAAATTTATTAATACCAATTAAGTTAATTTTAATTTTCACTGTCTGTCTGAAATTCAAGAAGTATATTAATCATCAGACATTTTTATTAAAATAATTTAGAAATTATTATTTTGATATGTTTTGTCACGTTTTAACTGTTCTCAGAAATGTTCAAGATAAATAATGAAAATAGTAACCCGATCGAAAATAATATGCCATGTTTAATGATTACATAATAAATTAAATAATAATTTAGTCCAACCTAATTATTCATGATTATTATCCTGTATAACTTGAGTTAATATAATTACAAATTTTACTCGAACATAATATAATAAATATTCGAAAATAATACAAATTTGTATTCAATAAGCATATTTATAATTAGATTATTGTAATTCAAAATAGAACTAAATTACTTTATTATATTGAGATTGTTATTGAATATAGTACATTTTTTTTTATAAAATATGAGAATATAACATAATAATACATTGTCAATATTGGCACTACAAAAAAATACAAAGAACATAGCTAAGTTAATAAATCGATTATATTTTGTCAATCTGGATTTTGACTTAAAATACCTGTATTTGTAAATTAATTTACACCCTCTAACCAATTGATAACATACGAAATTAACGTTCAGCAGTGTTGTATCAACTATGTAATTTCTAATATATTATAGAGTAAATCAACTTATTATCAAATTTATAGACGTGATCATTTTCTATGTTTTGTTGATATCTTTTTTTACATAATTTTAATTTTAAAGAAAAATAAATCTATTTAAATTATTGGGATATAAAAATAGTTATATATCTTTATTAAATTAAAATTTCATATAAAGGACATTAAAAAAGTATAGATAATGATTTTAACTATAAATTTGGGAATAGGTTAATTTACTCTAATATTAGAAATGATAAAAATACTGAATGTAAGTATTGCAGTCAAGACCGAGACAATAAATATGAGTATGGCGTTCTCTTAACTAATATATTAAAAATTGAATAATTATAATAGTTACTATAATTAACTTGGTTAAACATTTTAAATTAATTTAAGTTTAAGAAGTTAACAAAACAATGACTAGACCTGCCTAATTAATTATCATCTATTAATTTCCATTACATAAGAGCATGTGTTGAAACCGAATTAAGAATAACCGAGTTTTAAACCGGTTATTTAAAAAAAAAAAACAGAAGAACTGGAACTGGATCTAGAACCTAGCATTCGAATTGTTTAAAAAAAAAATTGAATTAATTCATTCAATTGTGTTATAAGATATACAATACTTCGATCACAAGAAATAATAATAATTTTATTAACTCATAACAAGATTTAGATTGATAAATTAAATCAGCTATCAATAACACCAGATAACCGTGAATGTTAACTGAATGGTTCAGGTTCAATATCCCCGGCGGTACAAATATATAACGCTCGACTGCATCTTATTACACGTTTCCGTCAATCTTCTATATAATAAATTATAATTGGTTATTAGAAACGAGTGTTAGAATAATCGTTAGTATTTTTAAAAGATCAATTTTGATTTTCGTACGTAGAAATTTAGAGACCCACAACTATTTTCGAATATATATACCAATATACCAAGTATAGATTAAACTCTCCTGGGAACAGTAATAAAATCTGCATTATCCTTATAAATAATATCCACATTTAAACTATACAAATTCAAAATGCAATATAAATTAATTGATTATATTATAATAAATAAATATTCCACTTAGATTTTTGGATATAAGAAATAATTAAACATAAGGTCTTTAAATTATTGATAAGTACTTAAATACATAGAAAGTATAAAAAATGTAATATCATTTAAATTTTTTATGATGAAGTATTCCATAAAGTATATTTATTTATATTTACATAATTATTTATAATAAATGTGTATATAAAAATAAAACCCAATTTCTATAAAATAATTTGTTTTTATTTTAACAAATTCGTAATTTGAAAACAATGTTTCCATTTTCAGTGTTAAACAACTAATGTAGTTGTACTCAATAGTTGTTTGACACTGAAGATGAAAACATTGTTTTCGAAATACGTATTTGTTAAAATAACAAATTATTTTGTAAAAATTATGTTTTAATTTATACATAAATAATTCTACGAGTAACTCAACACTAAAACAAATAAATATGTTTTTCAATTGTTTTAAATATTGAGTATGTTATAAGTTAGTCTAATTAATGCCTTCAGTTAAAAGTTAACAAAAAATAATTCAACTAGTTACGTTAAAATTTAACTTAATAAAATATTAACTTAACTCAGTTAAAAAATAATTATATATATTTTCATATAATATTTGGATTCAAAGTTTAAGACTTTATTTATGCTATTCAACAATAAATGTTTCTAATATTTACTTTTTTTAAACATCAAATGGTATCTATTTTGAATTTAACAATTTACCAATTATTCCTATTAGTTAACTAAAATAGTCTAAATAAGTCTATCTAAAAAAATATAGGTTTATATTATTTCTACAAATACAATTTACATATAATACTCGTGTATGTGGGTAATATGAAAAACGAAAGAATTGAAAAAAAAATCCACAATAGAACAACAAACACGATATATTTATCCGGAATTCAAAATTTATTAACAGCATTGAACAATACGACGGAAGGAATTATTGTTGAAATAAACAAAATCAGGTCATTTGTTACTGAATTATATAAAAAATGCTTAAATATTGCAGTCGATGAATATTAAAATGCAGACTAACAATGAATTTGTCTTTTACGTGCTAACTATTATGAAATCTAATCTAAACCAATATAATAATTTAATATAGTTAATGAAAGTAGTTAATTATTAAATTAATTAACTAGTTCAGTTAAAAAGTTGGACATTTTTAACTCAACTTTGGCTTTTCACTAGATAATTCTTTCTTTTGGAAAAATGATACCACGCATAACTTAAATTATATTGTTTTAGTTAAATTTAGAACTTATAAGCATATTATTAAATTAAAAAATTATAATATTTTTAAATACTGGACATATTGTTTATATAAAACAACGTCTGATTACATCTTAGTAAAATATTTAAAATTAAGAACTATGTAACTCCTTTTTTTGGTAATATATTACAAAAATAATATTACATCAAGCTCATAAAAAATATTCGTGTTATATCAAAATAAATGAAATGAAAAAAAAACTTATAATTTTGTATGAAGTATTATAAATGTAAGTATTTTTCTAAATTTCAACGTGTTATATACTGTTAATTCAATGTGCATTTTAAAATAAATTATGATTTTGCCGTTTTTATTTATATCAAACACAGTTATAAAAAAAGGTTATCTATGCTACTCTTACGTTTTAAGTTAATGTTCTTTTTCGATTTATTAAACAATTTAACAACGTTAACTAATTGTCTTTTCCGCCCTAAACCAAAAAATTTTATAATGGATGATGAACTCCAAATTTAATTTAAATAACACTATATAATTTCTACCAAACAATATTTTACTTTATTTTAATCGTTAAATATTTAGATAGATATTGAGCAAAAACTTGTATAAAAAGTTTTATAATTCTGTACAAGACCTACTATTAGGAAGGTATATTTTTTTGTGGAGGGGGGATAGGTATTTAAAAACCTCCGTTATTTGTAAATTTAAACAATTGTTTCATTATTATCGGATAGTCATTTTAGAAATTTAAGCTGTCAATTCGTAATACATATTGGGATGTAGAAAGATCATAATATTGTATTTATTGAAACTACATTCTTGAAATGTTTTGATGAAGGAGTGAGTATAAGATATAAACAAATATTATTATCTTGGGATCCCTTTCGAATCAGGTTCGGTTATTTTTTTGATTAAATTCTTTAACGCAAATATATATGTATATAAGATATATTTACTGATATAATTTTAAAAACATAGATAGACGATAACAATTCGCCTGAAGGACTTACAAATATTTGGTGTAGTACATTTGTGTTTCTGGAGATATTAGATAAGAAGGAAGAAATTTTTCAGATATTTTAACACCATTTGAGTGTTAGGAATATTCTTATGAATGACCTATATTTGTATATATATTAAATTTACCATATACTTTTTTTTTGTGTTTATATAGGTACTTTATATTCTATATTTTTTCATATTTAAAATGTTTATCTTTCTCCCTTATTTATTAAAACTATATAAACTTCCAAGTAGTTGAACATTGCTCTACTTTTCAGCGAATGTTTGATGTTGTTTGATCGTGATTACTAATAACCGATTGTTTATTATTAAATTTTACGAATAAAAAACGATAGAAAATACTTTAATGAGAAATACGGTAGTTAACTCAGAACATGATCTACCATTAATAAAATGTCTATTATTTTATTAAATTTATTATATTTTAAAATTTTAAAATTGTTTGTTTATATCAATGATATTATCCCTTTACCGAGATTTTGCAACAGCAGTATTGAAAAAAAAAACATAAACACGGAGTACACGGCACGGAGTCAGTGGAATACCACCTTAGGAGAGCTATTTTAACTACTGTTATTTTTATCTAAAAATTGAAATTTTTTAATTACTTTTTTTTTTATTCTGCTCTAAATTATATCTACTTCAATATTTTAATGGTTATGGAGTTCAAAAATTTATTTTTAAATACTTCAGGGCTTATCGAAAGTCAAGTAGATAATTATATGGTAGATCCTAAAACTTTCTGAAAAATTAAATAATATCTTTAAACGTTTTAAATTAGAATCGAAAAAATGGTTGTCACATAATATTCGATACTACTGAGATTCTTTTTCTATCAAAAATGTGACGGAATAATTGAAAAATGTGGTCCAAATATCATTAACAAAACTAAGCGGTCCAGAAGACCGCACCATACCATTAGTGTGTTTTTTTTTCATCGTACCACTTACGGGTTAAATCTAACGAATATTTCTCGATTAATAAACATTCAAATTAATGATGTTGGGGTGTGAAGAAGTTCGTATTATCAAGTAATAGTTGTTGATAATGACGTACTACAGTATTTCTCTACTCTGCCGCATCTTTTAATGCTTATTAGTTATTACTCAATTTATATTCATCGGATTTGAAATATATGACGTGAAAATTATTGACAAAAAATATATTCTTTAGGAATTTATAATTAAAATCATAGGTTTCCATTTTAAAATCGAAATTTATTATTAACATAATTTAGTTATAATCTATAAATTATAAATAATAAAGTTTTTAGTTATTTTTTATATACCACGATATAAATATATTAACATTAAGTATAGCTTGTTATATTTTTCAATGGCTGGCAACGATACGTTCAAATAGTTTTTTCGTTTAACTTATAAGAACATAATTGATTTCAAAGTTTGAATGAAGTTTTATTTGTTTAAATATTATATATGACTAATTAGATCATAAACATTCATTTGTTAGTTAAAAATTCAAAATTTTATGTGAAAAATAAATCCACAAGGTTAACCTATTCATACACCCACGGAAGTATTATAATAAAATTGAAGTTTCGATATAATATTATTTAATTGGCAGGTAGGAACAAGTGTATAATGCATAAACTAGATGAAACCTTAATATACTCTTACACGTATTGACTTTATCAATTACAAGTTTTTTTTACGAACATATTTTGGATATGGTGTAAGATATTAGAGAAAATCTTTGGAGTCTTGGGAAATCGTTGGAGGGACAAATAATTTGCATTGTGAACTAAATTTTCTACGAGAAAAACACTACTATTGATACCGTGTAGTGTATTATTTAACCGTATGTACTGATTTTAGTATATGCAGACATTTGAGAATTTAACAGTTGAAAATTTGTGCTAATGGAAACGATTAACCCTCTTAAACGTCCTTTTCTTAAGGGACTTACGTACACGTGTATTTTCGCTGCCACTCTTGCAATACGTAAAATAATTTTCGAATTCAAGTTGTTCAAAATCTTCTGAAAATATGTGTTTCACTCAATTCTCACTCATATTTTTTTCAAAGTTAAATTAACACGTGACTTGTAAAATTTAATTCCGAGTAGTAGGTACAATATGTTATAATAATACATTTAAATTTGTAATTTTGTCTTTCAAAATTTCGAATATTTCACAAATAGGTACTCCAAATACTCTTAAAATAATTTTTTATTTGAATATATTTTTGGTATTAGTACATTGATGTAGGATGTCAAATACCTTTTGGAAGTATATATTGTTTAACATACTTTGCCTACACCACAAACTAAAACAACTGCCTGTGTATTCACCGAGTTAACTTATGAGAACAGTTGTTGGCCGAGATAATACTACACGTTTGCGAATATATGTGGGTCGTTTGTGGAATGATGGATCTGGAGACGAACAAAAGCAGTGCTTAAAATAGCCGTCCTAAGCTTTTATCGCGTACAGACTGACTGCACATAATATGTACGTACGTTATGCGTGTGTTTTGTATATATAAAAAAAAAAAAAAAGAAAAATGAAAAAAAGGGCGTTCCAGGCCGTTGATTCCAACAGCACCTGTCAAATGCTTCCCCGCGACACAACTCTGATTTCTAGTCCGAACAATAATACACGGTAATAGCTCCAACGCCACCGCCGCCCTCGAAAAGCCATTCGGCTGTGACTCCAAAACCCATTGCACCGGATATGAATTATAACGTGATTTCTGTGTTTCCATTATTATTATTATTAATTCATTGTGTATTATATATTATGTTATCACAGTTTCTTCGAAAAATAACTGCAAAAAATCCTATATATAATTTTTTCTCCAGGATTTTGCCACTTCCTCATCACGCCGAAAACACCGCGATAAAAACAAAATACTAGTCCTGACATAAATTATAAAATCTAAAATAAATAACTATTAATTATTTTCCTTAAGTTTGTGTATGAAATTCATAAACGTATACCGGTTAACTTTGTATTTTCTTTGCAACTAGAAACTCTTTGAAAAATCTTTTATGAAATTCAGTATGTGATCGATTTTTTTTTTTTTTTTTTTGTATAATCTTAAATTGTCAGAACCTATTTATTTAAAAAGGATCATGGTGAAAATCTGTACGATATCTTGTGTTGGGTGGTTAAACCGTACTGTAGATTATAGCATATAGATAACAAATAAACTTTTCGAACTTCAAACTTAAAATATATATTGAGAGTAACAAGGCCTTGCCGAAGAACCATTTACGGGAGGGGGGGCATGTGTGTCTCGATAATACCGACAAAATACGTCTTTGAAACCTAAATTAGCAAAAAAAAAAAAAAATAAAAAAATAAATTATCATCTTTCTGTTTTTGCTCACGGAAACCTTCAAATTGCCGATTGGTATTTTGGTTAGGGATTGGAGACTTATCCACCCCTAGATCCCCTTACAATACACCAAAAAATTACATTTTATCATGTTAAATTTAATTTCCTCTAAACTAATGAGTAGTTTATTTGTTTACTTTTATTTTATTTTTTATTTCCATTAAATTTAATTATATTTATACACACAATTTTTTTCAATTTTAAAAATTTTAATGTAAATTTGGTTATTACGGTTATTTATACTTAATACTATTAATCAATTGAAATATAGGAAATTTACAATGAAAATTCTCATGACAACTTGATCATTTCTAATATTAGAATGAATTTACCTAATACTAAATTTATAAATGAGATTCTTATCCATGCCAAAAAAAAAAATTGATTTTCGAAATTTTAATTTTGTAAAGATAAATACATTTATTTATATTATTGGGATATAAAAATAGTTATATTTTTAGGAGAAGTAATAATAAAAAAACCGAACATATTTCCTATATTATTGTCAATTGGTTATATAAAAAGTAAACGCGGGTGTAGCATTCTCTTATGAAAATGCTACACACCCAATTTCAAGGGGTTTTGAATAGGCAATTTTTATAAAATTTTAAGAAAAATGAAAATTGGACAATTTAAAAATCTTTAATTATATTTTAAAAGTAATTTTAAAAAGGTCAGGTGTCACTATCATTTTTAATTCTTATATTATGATGATATTTGTTATTAAAATCAAGTTTACGCTCTATATATTTACAACTTCTCTCAGTGTAATCGCAGAGTTAAAATGTATACAAAAATGAAAGATGAGAATATATTTTACTGTGTTCAAGCGTAGTTGTTTTTTCAATACATTTATTTGAAAGCCTATAAAAACAAAATAGTGAAATTTTAAAATTTTAAAATTAAAAAAAAAAAACTACAATATTATTTTTAATATAAAAACTCCAAGCTGTGGTAATAGTTACCTAGAACCACCTTTTTTTTTTTTAGTGAATCACGGCGCTACAGGGGGATATTTATTTCATATAAAGAAAATAAATAGTTACATTGAATTATGCTTAAAATTAAGGGGTGACCTTTACAACAATGAGAGTTCTCTACTCCTCTCGCGTTTCACCTTTGGTGTATAAACGTTTAAACTTAACTGATTTAGTTAGAACCGTAGCTGCTTCTCTTTGGGTCTGCCTCTCCTCTTCCTCTTTTCTTAACAACACTTTACCAACGTATTTCTCGACCGCCTTCCAATGGTTTCTGTCTACCAGTATCCTATCCACTATCGTCTCTGGTTCCATGGCCGCTCCAATTGTACTTTCCAGTTGTCTTCTATCCCGCCACCATCTGTCACACCTAAAAAGCGTGTATTCCACCTTGTCCGTCTCCATTCCGCTGTCGACACACGCCGTGTTCTCTCATTTCTTGAACCTATGTAGATAGGCGCTAAAGCAGCCCTTTTCGGTCAACATTTGAGTTAAGTAAAAATCCCCATCGCCGAAACTCCTACTTGCCCACTTCCTGACGTCGCTAATCAGCCTCTTTGTCCATAATCCCGTCTCCGTCACCTCCCATTCCGACTGCCACTTCCTGTATATAGTCTCTTTCAACACGATTGTTGTCCCTTCATTACGCCAATTATATTTCATCTGCTGTTACCTAGAATCACCTAGAACCACCTAGAACTCGGAATTAATAATGCTAGATATACACGTCTTAAGAGCAAGGCTGGGCATCAACGAGTTAATAGTTAAAATTAAGTTAAAAAGTTAAGTTGATTTTAATTGAGTTACTTTATGCGTTATTTTTTTACAAATTAACTTTTAAATTAATAAGTTACTTTATTTCTAAATGTAACGTGTAAACTTCAAGTTAACTTTATACAAAAGTATCTAAATTAAGTTAAATTTTGCATGAAAAACAATTCAAATATTTGAATGAGGATTTTACTTTTAGTACCTATACGGAATTGTATAGTGTACCATTAATTTTGTATTATCAATTTTTTTCAAGATAATAATTATAATTTAAAAATAGTTAATATACAGATTATAAATTGTTATCAAATAACTATTTATTTTGACAGAAAAAGAGGTTTCCTTTCTGACAAAAATTTTGAAATGACTTTGTTTTTAAAATATAATAAATATGTCCAATAAAATATCAATTACATTTTGTCTTTATAATTTTATTAATATTAGATACATTTACAGTAACAATAATTTAGGCAGTGACTATTTTGTTATTTATAGTTTTTAACAACACTGGAGGTACAAAACTGGTAAACATTACACGGTTGCATAAATAATATTTCATAGATGACAAGTTTTAAAAAGACTACTCATTTCCATATAATATATAATATAACCATTTTCAATTTATATTTATTTTTATATTATACATTTTTTAGTAACAAGTCTTTTATTTTTTGTATGAAAGATGGTTTATAGATTACACAAAAATCAATAACTTAAAGATATTTATTTAATGGTTCGACATTCGTTTTATTTTTCTCTAAAAATGTAATACAAAAAATTAATGATTTGATTTACAGTTCATTTTCCATGTTAGGCTGAGCCCAGTCTTACTACATGGAGTATTTATGTCTATCCAATATAGAAAATATATTGAAGTGATGGGTGCTGCTTATTTTATATTAAAATTAGTGTGAATCAAACAATAATGTAGGTATCTTGGTAGGTATAATGTAGGTATTTTGATTTATATTTGGATTTTGCAATGACGTGATGTGTTTTTATTTTTGTATGTTCACATTTTTTCAGGCAGAAGATATTCCCAGTAGTTTTCTTGAGCATATAGACAAAATATTCTTCTTTACAATATGTAGGTATATCTTTTTTCCTAATTTGGAAATTTAACTTAACGAGGTAAAAAATATCTTTAACTTGCCCATCCTTACTTAAGAGGATGTTAGTACTGCTATTTTTAAGGGGTTCTATATAGGCCATTTTTAGACAATTTTAAGAAAAATGAAAATCAATAGAAAATTTTTCATTAATCGTTTTTAAAATGACAAATGATTTTAAAATAATAATTAGTTCCATTACTACTTGTATCATTTTATTTTATGGTTTTTTTTATGAATTTATAAAATTTTTATTGAAAACATTACTTTTGCATTTCTCATTTATAACAACTTACAAATATCATAGAAACATGAAACAAAAAACAAATTATAAAAAAACAAAATTTTCTAATGCCGTTCTAGAGCCGTTTTCTGATAAGTGCATTTAGTCTTATTTTATGAACTAATTAAAACTTAACATTTTTAATTTCTTTAGTAACTATAACTCTTAAAAAAAAAAAATGTTAATATCGTAAAAAAAACTCCGTAAAGGGCTAGATAATGTTGTTATCTATATTTGTTTTCGTCTAGTATATCTAATATGTTTGTAAGTTTTTAAAAATGAGAAACGCTAACATGAATTTTTCATTAAAAATTGTTTATGATGATATCCTCTTACACCACCATTTTTTTGATCAAAAATTACTCATTCTAATTCCAACAGTCCGGCACTATGCGTACTACGGTAACAATTTTAAAAACGTATGAAGATTTTTCATTACTTAGTACTTACTCGTGGGAACTATTGAGCCACGTTAGTTCATTTTCATATTTTATACTACAATTAAAACCATTTTAAAATTCCAAATTTTTTAAAAATTTAAACATTAATATCTTTTCAAAAATTTTTAAAAAATCATTCTCTCGTAAATGTTTTCAGAATGAAAATTCATGTTCTTACTCATTGCTACGTTTTGGTGGAATTAAAACCATCTATTTCAGTGGAAAATATACATTTTTCGTGGTTACAAAATAGATATCTGACATGTACATGCGGGTGCGTGATATTGCTCCCCATATAATATCGATACGGGTTACTAACACTAATAAGCACGTATGCCTCAGGCAAACACAAAATCGTACAAATAAAGTACCTATAATAAATTTCCCAAATAATATTCCTTAGAATCGTGTGGTGTGAAGACCCTTTAAACGACTTTTTACCCTTTCCTGTATACAACAGTCATTGATCTTTAAATCGATGATTATACAATATTATATGAATTAATAGAATTACAATTCTTTTTTTGACCCCTCATTGACCATTATGCAGTAACCCATTATGCACTCTTTCTTCACATCAACAGAACTCATCTTTTGTCCTTAATTCCTTTTCCCCAACTTTTATTCGTAATATTATCTTTTTCTTTTATAGATCTGGGTTTTGTATTTAAATTTTTCTAGGTTGTTAAAAATTGTTTATTATATTTTTTATTTATCTTGTTTTTTTCTTTGTGTTTCTTTTTCGGTTTAAGTTTTAATTATGTGTGTCATTAAATTTGTTAATATTTAAGGTATAATGTATATGTTTTACTGAAGATTTAATAAAAAAATAAAAAAAAGTCAATAAATATTCCTTTACACGAGTAATGCATTACCTATCCAATATGTGTATTATTATTATTCTCTCTTCACGATTCTAAATGTCATGATCTTAAGTCCGCTTTCATTCGTATAAAATATATAACATTTATTGTACCGTGGTGACATTATCATCTAAGAAAGTTGATAACATTACACAAACCACCAAAAAATGTCCTGAATATTAGAACAACAAGTTCGTGACTTACCTATACCTGTAAATACAAATACGAACGTCGAATAATTACGTACACGTATTTTAGAAAGTGTTAAATTATGGGAAATTAGGTTATTGGTATTTTTAGCTCTTTTAGAGTTTAAAATTCTGAGTATTATCGATTATACGTTTTATGGATGTCAAAATTGTTAATTTAGAAATTAAAATCTATAAGTTATTAAATATGGTGTTAGGTATAGATAAACTTAATAGTATATTGTACGTAATTATTGGTTTTTAACTCGACTATATAATTAATTTTAACAAAATAATTTATAGTTTAAATATGTATCATAATTAATATTTATCTTACTATTATCAGTAAATTTTTATAAACATCTAATAATGGTTTTTCAAGACGAATTTTGATTTACTATAAAAATTTGGTACAAAGTGGTATTTTTGGAATTTTTTAAAGTTGAAATATTAAAAATACATAGTTAAACAAGTTATATAATTATATTTTTAACTCAATAAATGAAGCTACTACTATATGATAAATATTTAAGTAAGTTTAATCAATGTTTGAGAATTACTTTTATTTATACTTATATATAATAATAATTGAAGGTCAAAATAAAAGCAACATAACTTAGTTAAAAATATTAAATAAGAGAACTTAGTTTAATATTTTAATTTTATAATTAACTTTCCCTTTAAACATTAATTTTGATTACAATTTAAAATATGTATTTATATAAATAATTATATTAAATAAATATATATACCTTATTTTTTTTTTAAGTTAACATGATATTTTGAAAAAAAATTTCAATATTTTATTTTCTTTGTGTTTAAAAGTATTAAAATATCCCAACTTTTATTAACGATAAAGAAACAAATACAGTTTTTTCAATGATAATTATTGATATTAAGTTAATGTTTTATTTTTCATTTTGAACCTAATAAATAAATTATAAATACCTACCTATTGTTAATTATTAACATTTAAATAATAATAAATCAATCGGATTATTATAACTTCACTAACTCGATTTAATTATTTTCACAAACCAGTTTGATCAATGATTATGATTAATATTTGTATTTGCTTTTTTTTTTTATTACTTTTCTTGAGAAATCAACATTTTTAGTATACATACCGAATAATTTAACAAAAAATACTACCGAAGTATAATATTAATGTAATAACACAGTGTAAAATATGCGTTTTGAATGATGATCAGATCAACCTAGATATAATGTTTACACAATAGTCTGTTATCATTTATAATTATTTTTCAAGATTGATTAAAATAAAACAAAGACATTATGAGATGCAGGTTGGTCATGATAATTAACCGGCGCTAATCTTCTTTAACTCTGGGGTCAATTATGCATTTGGTTAAAAAAAAATGCCAATTGTAGTGTTATTATAAAACGTGGTAGGTTAATCTCTTTAAACTTGTTTTATGTAAATTATAATAAAGACCGTAATATTATAATATGTACGATTAATCAAACATTGAATATATAAATAAATTAAATATTTTGATATAATAGATTATATTTAATTTAATCGTAGAAGGTATTATAAAGTGTTTTTCCTGCATTAACCATAACGCACAGAACCCGCAACAAATTCCTCCTATTGTAACCAATATTAACCATAACCCAATCAATATAATATTATAACGTAACCTTGTGTTTACTAACTATGTAATAACGCTTTTAATATGTATCCTCGGGTGTATGCAATTTACACAGATTTTACGAAAGAGTTTGATCGAGTTGATCATTCGATTATTTTAAATGTCCTACGTCAATCTGGATTCAATAAGCCTTTTCAAACATAGTTCATTTTTTGTCGGACCAATAGAAAATAATTTGTTAGAATTAAATATATTGAGTGTACATAATATCGTTTACATATCTGCAGTTATTCCGCAAGGTGGTAATTTGTATTATGTGCTATTATTTTTATTTATATATATGTAGCATTACTAAAGTACAAGATCACTTTCTTATATTTGCTGATGATATTGCACTTTTTTTGTAAAATCTATTTCTTATTGTTTATAAATACAGAAAAACTTAATTTCGTTGGTACTTCGGTCATTCAATGTCTATGTCATTTTTTGAAAACCAAGGTCCTATTACCTACTTTTACCTATTCCTTAAATGATACTAACGTAGTCGTTCCTTCTGGCTCAATGGTTTTTTTAAAATACATTTTGATCATTCAATGAATTTTCAGTCTCAAATTCAAAGAGTTACATTCGAGGCTTTAAAAAGGCCTACATTTGTTCAAGAAAATTTTAGGTTTTTGTCACAGTATCGTAATTTCAGATTTTATTAGATGGGTTAGGTTCTAAAAACAAAGCTATTTGTTTTTCTCGTGCTGAACATGAGTCTGTTGGTCACTAGATAATAAATTCTATTTGTCTGATTTATTTATGTATATAATGTATATTGTATATTTTTAATTTCTTTATTTTGTTTTTTAACATTCTGTATAACAGAGTCGTTAAGTTAATCAAAGTCCTCTATAAAACTAATAATCTTTCACATTTTATTTTCAAATACCATCTCCATAAATAACATCTAGTGATCTAGAGTTATGAATTTAAGTTACTATAATATGGTATTTACTATCTTCTTACTTATTATTGTTACACAATATACTACATATTATATTATATGTTATATTAATTATAAATTATCGGTCAAAATAGTATTTAGCATTTAGCCCCCCGGGTGTCTCAAACAATAAAATATTCAAACCATGCCGGCTTTTTAATTTCATAGGTTTAGAGACGCCCTGGCCGACTCGTGTTTTTTTTTTTTAATTAAAAACTCGGCAAAGCCCGGCCTGAATATCTTTTTATTTTGAAAATCCCGGTTGAACCCGAGCCTGATAAATATTTTTCAGGCTTGACTCGGTCAAAAGCACGAACAGTTTTTAGTACTTACTATAAACCAACAATAATCAAATATTTTCGATCCAGTCCCAACCAATGATTTTATTTCTTATGCCATGGCTAGGCCCGAAAATAAATTTAGGCCATTAAAATGCGGTCTAGTCCAAAATTAGTACGAACCAAGCCAATTGAGAGCAAGGTCACTCAGGCTGTTCATTACAGGTCCATAGTACCTTCAAAATATACTATTATTATACCTTTTCTTTATGGGATGATAAAGTTGGGATATTCCCAACAATCGGCTCAGGAAGCCTATAAAAATTAGACAAGAGCAAATGCTCTCTTTCCCTCCCCCAAATTACGTCACTAAACATTTTTTGATTCCATTAAAACACTTCGTTGCTGTTTTGTTGTATCAATTCTAAAGTATGAGCTTATTATTTGGGATCCACAATGGTAAATATAATAGATGCCAAAAGTCAAAATTAACGTGTGCGGCGTAAGTTATTAAAATTTGCTATATTTACACTTGGCGGATACATCGATGATTTTCATCGATAAAAATAATATGTTTATGAAAAACTGTTAAAAGGGATTCTTAAAGTGGTTTTTGAAGTTAAAATACTTATAATAAAATCGATAGAAGACAATATTTTAGAGTGGACCTCATTTAGGATTATTAATTTACTATTTTTAAAATGGTTATTCAAGATTATAAAATTTAAAAATATTTACTTTTTCCAACAACAATCACTCTTTTTCAATAAATATATTAAAAGAAACTAAAATTAGATGAACTGGAAAATATTGACTTTTATTGATTTAATAACAGCTGTTTCTAATTATAAGTACGTTAAAAACCATTTTAACACTTTTGCGTAAAGACGTTTTTTTAAAATAAATATAGTTAGGTATTAAATAACAATAAAAAGTGGTAGACACTGGATCGTTATACTGGAAAATTATTATTATTATTATTTATAAATTAAAAAGGGAAAAATTAGTTTTAAACGTATCACTATTGGTGCTCATCAAAATGAAAACCCGTATAACCGTAATCTATAATTTTTGGTATACCTACTGACCATTAACCGATAACCTATAATACTAATAATACGGGCATTACACCCTGGTTTATACACATTTTGATATCGTGACAAGCCAATGTAAAATAAATATTGTAGTTTAAAGCTGATGTGCTACATACCTATTTAAGTACTAGTACTCGAACAATGTGTACATATAGTTAATGTAGTATAGTGTATATAGTTTGTATTATATACGCAGAACAAATTCGTGTCTACCTAAGTTCTAAACCATTTACCTACATAATTTGTGTACGGCATAATATATAGCAAGTCACTCTAGAATAAATTGGAATTCCTATTTAAAATTAATATGTTAGATGTCTGTTGACTATTCCGGTATTCAAAAGTAAAAGTTCATCCGTTTTGGCAAAAGTATATTTTATTATTATTTACAATACACTTGGATAAAGGTGTATATTTATGTAAAAAATAAATGAACACTTCAACATTTATAATTTCTACTAATAGCCAGGTTCGATATGAATGCAACTATATATAATTTAAAATTTAATACGCTAGATCTTATCCAATTAAGAATAATTAAAATTCAAAGTAATTTGAATAATTAAAAAAATAAAAGAAATAAAAAAATATTTATATATTTATTTCTTTTATATTTTAAAAAAAATATTAAAGAATAGTTCATTAAGTTTCAAGTTAGCAGAGAGCTAAAATTGGATTGGACTCGAGTTGAAAACCCGTCTAACATAGCCAAAGTGAATCAGTTTAAAACCTAAAATTTTGACCGCAAAATTTTGAAAACCCAAAACTTGACAAAAATAGAAAACATTTACAAACCTGAAACTCAAAATATTATGACATTTTTTTCAAGTTTCGTGTATTTTCATTGTTTAAACATGGACAACTTAAATTAGTTAATGGGAAATACTGAAATGATTTTTATAAAATATTATTAGGAAATTTTTAAAATAAAGTTATTTTTTATTAGTGTTGATTAATATTAATTATTTGATTAGGCAGTATGTTGTTATTCGGTAACTTAATGTTTGATACACATATTTTACTTTGTACCAACCAACAAACCTACCGCCCGTTACTGATAAAATTGATAGTGATAAATCAATTTTTAAAAACATTACTATTCAGTAATTAATATTGAATAATGTAATATTCCTAATTTTCTTATTTGGTGTTAATAAACCATTTACTTATTATTAAACTTTGAGTATACAATAAATTATCAATTTTATCACATAAAGTTAATGTTTTTGTGCCATACTATTTAGGTAGGTACCTACCTAACTATTATAATAACATAAAATATTGTTTACATCTACTACAGTTCGAATATCATGGTTTACTTTAATGATTATATAATATAATGTATAAAACTAGTAATAGTAACTACTATAGGAAAGTTATATATACTACAATAATAAATGTTAATTTTTTTATCAAAAAGTAGATCAGGAAAAAGGTAGGTACTGTAATTTTTAAACCCGAAAACCGAAACTTGAAAATGATTTAAACTGTTTTCTAACCCCAATACCGAAACCCTTGAGTATGCAATTATTTTTTAAACTTAAAATCCGAAACCCATGAAAAAATTTAAACCGTATTTTAGCCGGGAAACAGTAAAAATTGAAACCAGTTTTAAACCCGAAATTTTAAACAATTTTAACCCCTTTGTCTAAATGAAATTTGTATTAAATAAATACTTATTTTTTACAAAATACTAAACAGGCTTTGGATGAATTTAGTTTGATCATTACGTGACTTCAATCAACAACAAATCAATTCGCATATGATTTGAGAAATAAAATATCTCCTTTCCAATGAAAATAAAAAATTACGAGTAAAAATTATTGGAACATTATGACTAGCTCTTAAACTCACGTATACAAATGACCATGAGTTCGGCTTATAAAAAGTGTTTTTTTTTTAAAAACCTTAATTTGTGTTCGAGTTGTAGTTTTTTATGGAATATTAATTTTAATATCATATGCGGTGGTCGACATAATAATATTAATTTAATATTATAGTGCTTAAAAAATGTACAAAATTAACGTTTTATTATTTTATATTCTTTAATCACCAGCTACAATATTCCGCATCGCGTCGACATTTAAATGATTGTTTAATGAACAAGCCTCAGACTATAAAACATGCATAATCCATTGTAGTACAAATACCAAGTCAAAAATTGTTTAAATTTTTCCCGTTTGATTCGACCGATAAGTAAATAAACGATAATCCGACTTGTAATGCCCTGTTGACGCGGTAATGGCTGGCCGGGTGCATGAACTACTATTATACGCATTATACGATACATTGTCGCGGAATACTCGCTTCAAAATGAACACACGAAAAAAAAAAATAATAATAATAATAAAAAACTAGAACGTATACATTAAAAAAATGGGGAGAGCGATCTTTGAAATGAAAAATCCCCAAAGGGTCCAGTTAATAATTTACCAACCCTTTTCTTTTCAATGCAACCCGTTTTGTTCCGGTTGTTTGCGGAGGAGCCCTAAAATCCATACAATACGAATGCAAAAAGTTTTTTTTTTTTTGTTTTATTATATTACAGTTTTTTTTTTTAACCCGCACACGTCCGTCCATCGAGCCTCTACGCGCGACGGTGCAAAACGGAAATTCGGTCGAAACTTTTGACATTATTAGTTGGTTTAGCTACCTACTTATACCGCAAATAGAATCGTTATAGCTGTATATATATATATATATATATACATATAGGATACAAAACATTATCAAAATATAATAAATTAAGTAAATTTTATACACTATACAATGTATGTATTGATTATAGTTATAAATATATAGTTAACTATTAATTAAGTATCGTTTATAACATAAAAAGTTTTATTCAAATCCAAATATTATAACACAGAGTGGGGCTTTGCAAATTTTAAAAATGTTAATAATAAAAGTATATTAATAATATTTAAAATTTTTTGGAATAATTTAAAAAAACTTGTTGAAATTATGCGTGATGTTTTTAATTTAAATTCATTTGACTGATTACTGAAATTGGTATTTTCCTATATTAAATTGATAACTGTTTATAACTAATTAGGTTTTATGGCATTCATACGTAGGTACATAATTGGTCGCTGACAATTTCCAAAATATATTCGATAATAGGGTATTGCATAAAATGTCAAATAATTTTTAAATGTATACTTGGTTTCATTATCAAAGTAACACTGTCAATAACATTACATTAGTGATTACACGATTGTCGAATTTTCAAGATTTCCAATTTCGCCGGTTACAACATGTGATTATAATATCGTTATTGGAGTTTATGCACTAAAATCGATCATATCAATTAATGAAGGTGGTTTACACATAATGTTTTAGAAAAAGAAAATGGATAATGAAATTGATAAGGAATCATGTACAATACAGTAAACATGGCCGCAATAGATGTTGTGGTATCGATATTAACTTTTTTTTTGGAAAAAACATGTATTTATTATACAGATATGATTATCAATAATATAATATTAAAACAATTATTTTTCCATTTTATTTTATTTTTATGTATATATATTTTTTTATATAATTATTGTTATTAATAAGATGTTTTTATTATTATTACTATTTTTTTTTTTTTTTTTTTTTTGATAACAATCACGAGTGAATTATTTTTATAGAAGCCAGTGAACTGAGGATAAGAATATTAACGGAATATATATGTTATCATTTGCCATAGATAATTTTTGTGCGACTGAAAAAAAAATATTCCATTGAAACAGTTTCTTTACATGGTCACATCCTGGAAGGAAGGTATATATTCTGTTTTATATCTATATAACGGTAATTTTAGATGGATGAATGTTTTTTTTTTTTTTTATTATTATTATAATTAATCGTAACAATGCCACCTGCGGCACAGTTTTCACATAGTTCAAACTGCAAACTTCATTGAAACCATTATTGTAGTAGTGGTAGCATTGTGGTAACGTAGCGTACCTGCCAATGTCATTTATCATTTATCGTGTACAACGTAATATATTAATTGCACTGGCTGTTAATGTATTACTATACTATTACAATTATTTACTTCGAACGTATCGCAAAAGTTTTTTGTGGAAATCAACACGTTCACGAACTATAAGAACGAATTGTTGATTCTGTGATAGATTCTAACTATATATAGGTGTTTTCAGATAATCGTAGAAAATAATTTGAAATTATTTCAAAAAATTTAAAGACTTTGCGACTTCTATTGACGTACGGACTTAGGATTATATCTCAACAGAAATGCATTTAAAAATATTTAATAGGGGAAGGGCTAATTGGACTATACCCCCCCCCCATTAGCCGTGTTTTTTTTTTAGCTATTTATGCTAAATTTATTGCAGTTATTCAGTGATAGTTGTACTTTTGTTATATTCTGTGGTTGTAATTTTGTTAATAACAATTATTATTATAAAATGGACGATAAAATAAAAAATGTATGAACACGATTATTGCAATATTAGATATAATACAATAAAAAAGCAGAATTCAAAGAATACGACGTTGTTCAAATGTCTGATCAAAATACTCCTAGAAAACTGCAGTTAGCAGTTTAGGAATCCTAATTGTTAAAACGAAGTGTATATTATAAAAATAACAATATTTTATATATAATACAAAATTAGTATATAATATGAAAAATATATAAAATATGCCTGGAATATTCACAAAATATTTATAAAGGTAAAAAATAGTTTTGTCTATAAGTCATCATCAGGTTAACCTACATTATTACTTACCAAGAAGACGTTACACATGCGATTTTTATGGGATTCTGTATAGGCAATTTTTATGAAATTTTATGAAAAATAAAAATATTATCATTTTAAATAGCCAATTTTACATAGTGCGTTCTCGCGTAAATCGGCTTATACAAAATTTAACTAACATAATATAATGGTATATGTATAAAAATCAAAAACCATTATTTATTGATTTATAGCCGTTCTTAAACATTTTTCAAATAATTTATTGTTCTTTCCTACATTTTACAACAGATCGTTTTTTGTGGAATTAGACGAATGCTGCTTAGCACATTTTGGATTGTAATCCCATAATTTTATTTAAAATACTGAAAAAAAAAAAAAATTAATATTTAACCATATACCTACATAATATATATTATTAATATTATATTTGCTAACGGAAATTATTATTATTATTATTATTATCAGTTATTAGTTATTACTATGTATCGCGGTCAAAATGTTTGAAAAATATTCGGTTACGCTGCAGTGTCCACGTGTCGCGTGACTTCGATTTTTTTTTCTGGATCAGATACACCGCTAGGAGTCATCTGTCAAATCACCAATATTTTTTTTCGTCCAATAAACGCCATCCGGAACGTTTTAATAATGGGCTACATAACAAAGACCACAGAACTTAAAAACTGTGTATATGTACCTGTATGTTGCAACGTTATCATAGTAATAATAATTATCACCGTTTTAGCGTATTATTGTTCGTATAGTCTTTTATCCATGCACTAATGAGCATCGTCATGGTCTTCCAGGCAATACACATTAATTATATATTTAAGTATATACCTAGGTATATTATTATAATCATTTTTTATTTTAGGTTAATTTAGATGGATTTTATGACACTATTATATTATTCGGTCATACACAATGTTTAATATACGGGTTATAGACCGTATAAATAACCTGAAAAATTACGATAAAAACAAATTACTTACTGGATACACTGTCTGTATATCCACTCAAGTATATTATTTTCATTCTATGTGTCAAGGAGCATACAAATTTATATTTGTTTTTGGGTTTTATTTCGAACGGAGCACTTATATTGATACTAGAATATTGTAATAATTTTTATATTAAAACCACATCATATAAATATATTATTGGTATTAGAACCCACAATGTGAGTTAATCGGTTACCAAGTTGTAGCAGTTTGAGTTATGAATTTAGTAGTAATAGTATTTTTAATTTTTTTTTTTTTTTTTTTGTATGTATATCATGTAGTCTTATGGCATGATATTTTTTTTCATTTATTTAATTATCCTACTACAAAAATCCACTTTTCTATTTCATTAAGTCTAAAGAATACAATATCAAGTCTTAGGATTTTTGTTTGATATAGCTATAATTAGTATATTATATTATCTCGGCCCATCTAAAAATAATGAAGGAAAAAATTATATAGGTACATACAATTTTAACTGTAGTATTTTGGTTAAATTTTTGTATGTGATTCCAATTACCAATTAATTTAAATAAAGCAATAATTTTTATGAAATCTCAATGCATTATATAAAAAAACATGATACAATGTTTCTACAGATTTTTTTTTTCTTATAACTAGTTGTAAATTTTTTGTCGGACGATATATTTTTTGAAAAAATGAATTTTTGATATTCCTTTCTTTGAATTTGACAATATAGTTTTAGATCTGCATTTAATCAAGACGCAAGGCCCTAGAACTTTGTAAATTAAAGTAGGCATCATAATTTATCCTACATTGCCCATCCGTCTGAACGAGGATAATAATTGCGGATTTCACCAACTCTTGATTTTTAACCAATTTTAAATACGTTTATTGTTTGTGATTGAAATAATATTGAACTACATAATATAATATATAAGTGTTCTTTTCGAACAGAATCGTTTACTCGATTATTTGTAAAATATATAAAAGTATATTGTGATACTAGAATTAACTTTCTAAGTACTTAATTCTCCACATTATAGCTGTTTTGAGTCTTGTGATTATTGTGTGTGTGTGTGTGTGTGTGTGTGTGCGATTTTATTTTTCGTTTTTTCAATTATTTACTCTCGCATTCACCAACTTTTTCATTTCACTAATGTATTGAATATGAAGGAAAACAATCTTATCGACGTTTGTATTATAAAGCCACTTTAGTGATCAGAAAATTTCGAGCATCATTTAGTAAATTAATTTAATGTTTGATTTTTAAATCAATACAAAAATAACATTGATTCATAGTATTTTCCATAAATTCAAACTATATACGAATATTAAATTTCCTAAAATATAGTATACAATTAATAGGTACCTATAACCAGCTATAACATAAAACGAGTAATATTCAGACGAATATATTATTTTAAAATTGGTTTAAAATTCGAGGAGACGTGTCTAATATGATTTCTGACGTATGTATACTGTCAGCAATGTGCATTCGTTTTTAATAATACAACACTATACGTAAGCGGCTGTGTAGTTTTACGTTTTGGTAGTGTTCGTGACGAGAAATGCATTTTTCTATTTTTTTTACCCCGTTACCTCGACGAGGTATTTTCACCGTTTTCGGGTTTCGACGAGTCGCGATCACAACAGTATACGCTCTACTCCATCTATACATACACACTGCACTACGTATACATTATATTACTGTATAGTAATTGTTATAAATACACCGTTCGACGGTAAATAATCGTTTTGGATTAGTCGCAGTACGGATGATAATATAGTATCGTTTGATTTATTATTGACACGGACGCGGAAAAAATGTACATTCGATGGAGAAAAAAAAACATTATTTTTTTAACCCTTTTCCCGCGAATTTCTTCGAACCGCGTTGTACACTACTAAACTGCATATACGCGCGCATCTGCCGTAGAGTGATTTTATGTTTCGAGACGAATTTCGAGCGAAAAAACGGCGTAAAATTCGCGATTTACGAACATTATTGTAAACGGTTACATATATTACGATGGCTATTGCACATCCGTCGGGCACAAAAAAAAAAAAAAAAAAAATAAAAAATCGGTCTTCTCGACAACCCCTACCCCCGTAACCGATCGACGGCCGGCGAGGGTGTTGCACTTGTCCAATAGCCGAACGACGGGTCCGCCCACCCTCCCAACAGGAGACCGGGTGCTGGCCCGGGGTGCGATATCCGAACGTGTGTGCCCGGTGTAACCAGTCTTTTGGCGACCATGGATCCGAAGGGTTTGTACGGTCTCGACGGTTCCGATTCAGGATTCGAGATGAGCTTCGACTCGGAGAACGAAGCGGCGTTCTCGCTGGACGACGCCACCATGGGCTCCGAGGGATTCGGTTCGTCGGCGGCTAGCCTGGCCGACGAAGACCTGTTACGAGGCGTACAGGACGCGAAACCGAAGAAACGCCGTCAGCGGAGAACGAGAGAACGGAGTCCGGCCCAGGCAAGTCCATTCCACAATCGTATAATATTATAATTGAATTGAAAAGTTCATATAGAAAATTGTCGATTTTCGCGTATATTTTCACAGTCAAAAATGTACAGTTAAAAATTAATTTATTTTTGGTAATTGTAACTGTATGCATGTATATTACGTACGGTGCTACCCGGGTAAAAGGAAATAAGTACAAAAACACTACTTTCGGGAAACATGCCAAAACATCCAAAAGTTTTCATTTTTTATGAATATTTTTGTTATATACCCGTATATTTTCAATATTTATTGTTCGTTCATGCCAATAGATGTGGATTATTTGCAATAAAAAAAAAAAAAAAAAAAAATTGTTTAAGTGGACATAATATTCCCTTTTACCCGGACACCGACAACATATATAGCACTGTAAAAATTATAGATTTTAAAATACATTTTTCCAACACTTCCGAGAGGTCAGCTATGATATGTTTTTACATATCTTTATATATGTTATGTATTTACTTTTTCATTCGGTATATATAACTTATTATATTTCGTTTTTATGATTAATATATACATTATATACAACATTAATTTTTTTCAAAACAATCGTTATTTTATACTATATTAATTGTCATATGAATTTTGTGACATATAAAATCGCGTGGGAGTAAATATAACCCACTAAATATTTTTTTAAATATACAAAGTATTTTAATAACTATATTCTAAATATATGTAAAGATAAATGTAAAACATTTATGTATAAGTTTAATTTTGTGTTGGATTAACACACACGACCTCCACGCGACTGCTAGACGGTAAACATGTATTAATAATGACATTGCCGTGCTTGTTTTTAAAGTTAATTAAAATTTTATATAGTTTTTGTGTTTAATATTACGAAGATTTTAACGTCATTCATAATGCTTTTTTTTTAACATTGTAGTCTATTTTTTTTCCATTATCTTTTTAGTTCAATCATTAATCAAACAGTTAATGCTTCAAATAAAAATGAAACAAAGTTTAAATCGCTGAATATAGCCGAATATATTATATATTTATGCTTAATCCTATAATTGAAATTCACATTTAACTGATTAATTCTGATAATATAAAACTCAAGCCTGGAGAATACTGTCCTTTATATTATGTACACAATATCTATAGATCTATATATACCTAATGTGTATAGTTGAGATGGTTATGGCGAAAATATAGTGACAATAAAAAAATACTTGAAAATTTAAACGATTTACATTTTATTTGTAATTTGTCCATTAGCTTATTAAAATCAAAAAACATCGACGGATGAAGGCCAACGACAGGGAACGGAATCGGATGCACATGTTGAACGAGGCTTTGGACCGACTCCGATGTGTTCTGCCCACGTACCCGGTTGACGCAAAGTTAACGAAAATCGAAACTCTCAGATTCGCGCACAATTACATCTGGGCAATGTCCCATACTCTGCAAGTCGTCGAGTCTACTGAACAATCACCGTTGGACCAAGATCAACCATTTACCCTAACCATGGGCGATGTCACGGTCAGCATAGGGGAATACGGCAACACGGTGAGTGAACGAACATTATATTTTGTCCTTATGAGTTATATAACTATTATTAAAAACGATTTTTTTTGAAAAATATTAACTTACCTTTAATTTTTTGATATATAATAGTTTTATCTAAAATCGCCCATGTCAAATTTTGATTATTTTACGGTATTCAATCATCAAATGCTACAAACATTCAGTTTCTCAGAAATGTGCATCACTCAAAACACGTTTTGATTAGTTTTAAATAATTATTTACTAATATTTCACAATAAATATATGTTAGTGATATAAGAATATTTTTTGATTACTTCTGAAATATATTTAAAGGAATTTCAATCGTAAGATTTAAATTGTTTAAACATATCCTTAACATTACCTATACAGAATCCCTTACAAAGCGGGCGCGTGACGTCCTATTGACAATCTGTAAATACATTAAATCAAATTTCGAAAAAAAATTTGTGCCTACCTAAAATTACATATCGTTTTAAACGAATAAGCTGTAGAATCTCGTTAAATATTTTATTTTTATGGTTTTCATTTGTAACAGAATAAAACCATTTTTTTTTTTTTTTTATTGAATTAAACAGTAATTTATCATCAATGAGATTTGTGCACACATTTCTATTTTTATCGATTTCTTTTTCTTTTAAAATAATTTTTTTTATTTATTAGTTTGGCACATTTATTATAATATTATTAAATTTTTATTTTAAATGTTTTTGGACGAAATATTTTTAAATGTCTTTCGCTTTTGGAGAGTTTTACGAATGTTTTTCGTAGTCGTATATCTATATAATATATACATTATTATCTTAATATGTAGTTGACGAAAATCTAAATTGGCCAATTTAAAAATATCTCTATAATATATAGGTCTTAAATATATTTTTATACCCTGCACCTTCCAAATTCGATTTCGATCTATATTGTATAATAATCTTATTATATACCTATTTAATATCATTGAGTTGTTACTTATTATTTACTTTTTAATTCAGAATATCCCATTTTTAATTATATTTTGAACAAAACAAAATATAAATGTTTATGTATCTATACATATTTATTACATATAGATATATATAACGTGAAAAGATATGACAATTTAACAAAATATATATTTATTATTAATTTGTACAGATAAAGTTATATATTGATATATTTTAGGATTTGCTATATATTATGGTATTTATGTATTAGGAATTTAAAAAAAAATGAATGAACAATGGTTAATTTCTTTGCATCTCAGTTATTTTAATATTGTTTTTTGTTTTTATTATAATTGGTTTTTTGTTTTGACAAGTTTACCGATATTAAGGGTTGAAACTTTTATAATTTTAGTAAGAGTTCTATTATCAGTTTTTATACTTCAAAAGTTTTTTTTCAGTTTTAACTTCGGTACCAACTATTAAAATTTAAAAAATATTCCTGTTTCTGTATAAGTAATTACCTGCAGTATTTATGGATACATAATACCTATATTTTTGAGAGTATACGTCTTGGAAATGTGATTTTATCTGTAATGTGTTATTATTGCTCCTAATATTTATTATTTCTAGACTATCTATATAAATGTGTATTGATAACTGGTCTAACATAATAATGAATCCGGAATGAAAATATTTGGAGTTTTCGATAATTTATAAAAAAAAAAATTGCATGCCAAAAACAGACATTATACTATACAATCGGTAACACAGTGGGTTAAATGAATAACCATTATAATCGTTCCTAATCAATGGAATTTTATTTAATATATTATTTCATTAAAACTGTTAGAAGTACATTCAAATTTGAAAAAAATTCTTTGTTGTTAAATATCGATTAAGATTTTGAATCCGATTTTTAAAGAAAATTAAACAAGGGTCTCAATTACTATGGAAACACACGAGTGTTATTTTACCGCACGTTGAAAATTTACACCAATACGCGAACATATTATAATATACAGTGTGGTGTTTTTTAAAACCTGATAACATCGTTCTGATACGATTTGATAATTCAGTGGTCATTGAAAGTAATATTGTGCTCCACTCATACCCAATGTATCTCGACGAAATTTCCTCTACTATAGCACTGTTAATAAAAAAAAAATTAAAAAAAAAAAAAAACGCACGGTAAAATAACGCTCGTGTTTCTTTTGGTTCCGAAATTTTCCAAAGATTTCGGTTCCAAAATCGGTATTTATTATTTCGGTTCCGGGTGCCCGAGACGGAATTAAATACAAAAAAAAAAAAAACAAAAAACAAAAAACAAAATGATAAATTTTAGCCGGCAATGGTGTTACAACGTGTGTGCGCTTTATTGTTTACAGATCACTTCTTCGACTGGAACGTGCGCGCTGGCGCAACAGAAGAAACCGTGCACGCCGGAACCGTTGGCGACTTCGACGCCCGTCAAGAAGTCGTCGTCCGCGCACCGCCATTCGGCCGCCCTCAACGACTCCGGGTACTTCGAAGAACAGCTGCACCCGCTCGACCAGCAAAACCAACACGTCGGCGCGTACGCGGGGATGCGCCACGACGACGGTTACCAAACGGACGGGTGGCTTCAGCACGGGCCGGGCGACGCGCATCTATACCACCAACAGGACCGGACGTGGCCCGAGACGACGTACTGTGCCGGTTATCAATCCACGTGGACGCAACAGACGGTGTGGCACAATCGCGGACCTCTGCAGACGTACCCCTCAGTAGCGGACCAAAGATGCGGCCAAGAACCCATGATGTTCTACTCTTGAGACGACTTTAGAAATCGCAAGGGGAGGAGGGATTTTCGGTTACCACCGGGTGGGAAGCTGGAATTCATCATGTTAAAAACTCTTACTCCAGACCGTCTTAATGAAACGTTTTTAACAGTTTTTTTTTTTTTTTTAAACTACACGCTATAATAATATTTTATATCCAACGATGTAGTCAAACTGTCTGTAAAATAATAACAGGAAAATCCTCCTCTATTGGTGCTCTTAACGTGCTTATCGGTTCCTAAATATTTAGTGTCGCCGGCCGGTCGAAAACTGTGAACACGAATGGTTCTAGCTCGATTTAAGTCCTGCGTTCCACGTGGGTAGCTCTGGTTAAAACGATTAAATATATTATGTATATACATTTCGATATTATTCAGTGATCTCAGCTGAACTCGTTTGATGTAATTTTTTTTCTTATGTATATGCGCACTTGTTGTTGTAAACGATATAATATTATATATATATATATATATATATGTATTTTTGTATTTAATAAATAAAAAATAAAAACCAAATTATAAATATACCTACTCATTTTTTTTATAACATAATTACTGTTCTTAACTTTTGATTACGTTTTAAGAACACAATGGGTCTTAAATCGGTTTGAATACATATCTAGGTATTGGGCATGACATTTTTAATATTATGGAAAGGTTAATCTATTGTGGAGTCCTTTTAATAAAATTTATAAAAAGTATGCAATTATAGAGAGTGAAAGCATATTACGTTCAATGGACAGGATACTTGCGGTGGATGTATTGAAATTCAAAGTACTGTTAGTACATTTCTTTCAATAAAATAATAATTCAGAATGATATCTGGCATAGGATTATGTGTTCAAAACGTATTGGATCAAATTTCTACCATTAGCGTAATATTATCGCTGTTTTTAAAAAAAATATATTTATCGATCTTTAATTTACTCCCAAACAAGTTTTAAATATTCTAAAAAATTAAAATGGATAAGTTTTAAAAGTCTATTACTTATTAATATTGCCAGACATAAGAGATCTTATGAAAACAAATTTATGTTAAATGCATTTTTGAAAGTGTACTGATAACTCCCCGTTTTTTTTCAATACTTCAAAAAGTGTCTATAAGCATGTGTAGTATTATTTCTAATGGTAGAGACAAATATTTAGGGTATTGCAGGATTGCACGATTTATTGATATCGCACAGATACCTACCTACATGTAAAATACGAATAATTATTATAGATCTCTATCGTTTATTGAACAAAGATACATGTTAATGGATAATTGTATTTTTGAAATAACGATTTTTCGTTTCCGTTTATAGCCAAACTAACAAAAATATATTTGTTAAAAAAAAAATTAAATAATGTCGAGTTTTTTTGGCACGTATTATAGTAACTGTCGATAAACCGCCGAACAGTGCCAAAATAATTACGAATACGGTTAAATTGTAATATTGTATGTATATAATAATATAGTGTAACAGCGAGTCTCTGCGTATACCGCGGTTAAGGGTGAACTATTATATACCGCGTGCGAGCGATTAGGCGCACCGCCCGCTCGTTTCGTTCCAGTGTGACGCCTCCGAGAACTTGTAATCCGTCGTAAGCCGATTACATGACACCAAAAACCTAGCATGAACAGCCCCCCCCCCATCCCCCAATAAACCATTGCTACCAACATACGTACGCATGAATTCTTTACGGTCAAAACACCGTTCACCATCCCCCCCCCGTCGGGTTGGCAATATCATTGGAGTAAGACTGGAAATTCGTGAGCTCGACACGTACCACAGGAGACCAGCTGCTGTGACGACGTACACGAATAATACCAATATGGTATAGGTATTGTTACTATAATAATATAATATGTCAACAAATCGGATGGATAATATTGTGTACTGAAGACGGTGACACGTGTTCAGTGTAAATATTGTCCATACTTAATTCCAATCCTTTTTACTATGTATAATATATATATATACAAAGCTATACGATACCTATAGAGATCATAAAGGCTGGGATTTTCCAGAAAGAATTGGAAAAGTTTCTAAAAATAAAACAGGTTTTTCCCAAGGTTTCGGAAAACAATATATAAATTTGGGACATTAAAATAATACCGTATTCCATTAAAATTTCATTAAAAAATCGGTAAATATGGATATGGGCTAACTATAATGGCTCGCCAGACTGGATACAATATTGATGATAAATCCCTTTGAAACGATTTTGCGAATCTTACATAGGTATATATATTACGGTAATAGATAGTGAATGGTTAAACAAAGTGGTAAAATTATGTAGCTTCACAGTTTCTTATCTCAAATGTATAAAACACTTTCTACACAATAACGTGATCCGGTTCAAATTTACAGTAATATAAACGATAATAATAATATTAATAGTTGTCAATTGACTAAAAAATTAGATTTGATAAGAATCTTTTCGGTCGCGTCTTGCTGCGGCCACACATAATACAATATGTAAATATTATCTGTATGTTATATATATATATATATATATAATAAACTTTGATTATAGTAACAATAACAAAAGATTAACATTATATAAAAGTTTCATGTCTTTAAATTGAAAATAACCACTTTTATGATATGAAAATCTCAAAAAATATAATTGCTATAAATAATAGCCTAAAACTGGAAAACTAATTATTTTGTAAAACATTGTCACGGAAATATAATTATAAAATACATAATATTCGGTGTAAATTCTAAGTCCTATATTATATATAAGATAATTTAGATTTTACTGACAATAACTGCGTATATACTATAACTGCAGTGACTATGACCGTCATGATCGCATGTAGTAGCAGTAGTTTTGCTGTTACAGTCGGTGTTCGGACAAAATATCCAAACCAAAATATCCAAGGACAAAATATCCACGGATAATATATCCAAATATTAATGTATACTTTATGTATTTATTGTTATGAAAGTGTTCTCTGTAAATTAATGTAATTTTTTGTTTTTCTTATTATACTTATATTATTATATTATTAAAGGCTTATTTTAACCATGCACAAATAAATGCAATACCATGCAATAAATGATATTATAATAATATATATTTAAAGATATTGAATATGTTTCGTAATCTATAAGCTTATATACAAACTAATCAATATATTTTATACTTTCAATTTTTAATCAAATAACAACAATTGGAGGGAAAAGAAGTCAAAAGATTGGTATGATAAACAGTTATCATTAGTATTTGCAAAAGTTTATGAATTTATTGTGATTTTTATCTTAGAGTTGCAACTTAAGAAAGTTGTTAGTGCATACTTACCTAATATTATTAATTTAATTTAATTATCGTATGGTAATATACCCCTGAACCCAAATCCCAGATAATCCTACCTAGGTAATATAATAAATTTAAAAAAAAACAATATTTGGATATTTTATCCATAGATATTTTGTCCGTTGGATATTTTGTCCTTGGATATTTTGGTTTGGATATTTTATCCGTGGATGTTTTGCCTTTGGATATTTTGACCTAGAATAGTTACAGTCAAATACACGCAGTCAAGAAAACATTATTTTGTATTCAATAAAAAAATTAATTACGATTGATTATTCATTTCGATCATATAGATGACGTATACAACTTGGTTATTAAGTACCAGATTGAATAAGAAGGACCTGATAAAATAGCACACCTATGCACAACCATGATAATATTATAATATTGATTCAGTTAAGTTAACGTAACACATTGAAAATTAAAGTAATGTCACTCATAAGTTAATTATATTTTAAACCAATTTAAAATATGCATTCAAAGCATTAAAATTTGTAAACTAATTACTATTTTATACTAAAATAATATGTGGGTTAAATTATTACATATTTTCAATAATATTAATTTTAATTTGTTTTATAATGATGTTTATTTTTTTTCTCAAACTATATTTCCATTAAACATAAGTATAGGTACATTTTTTATTACGATTTTAAGGTTACGAATTATTTTTTTTTTATCCAAAAGATCTTTATAAATATAAAACAAAAAATGTTAAACATTTTATTTTGTGTAATCTGTAAACTGAAAACTGAATAATGATGAGTGACAAATAACAAATTAAAACTACAAACATTTAAAGATTTGTAAATCTTAACTTAAAATGGATTTGATTTTTAAGTTTAAAACGTATTGATTTTTATAATTTATTTAGCTCTGAAACAATCGCATTCAATACATGATAAAATAATATAGAGAATACATTTGTAAAATGTAATAAACTTTATTTATTAAATATTATTATAGTATTTTATCAATGTTCTACCAAAATGAAATGTCCTAGTATTCGCACATATGCAAAATGGGTTGAATAAACTCACCAATCACGCAAACAAATAGCAAAATTAAACAAGGACCTATGAAATGGACCTAACAATAAAATAAAATTAATCAAAAATATCCAACACTAGCAAAGGCACCAGCCTGGCATAGACATAGGCCAAAGACTGTTCATACACGCAAACGCAAACAAACTCGTAGTTTTTGTAAATTTAAGTCGGTACATTGAACTAGTTGAAATGACACTTTAATTAGTCAACAAAAATATTATGCCAAATATAATGATATATTGATAATATTATATTATTTTAATCATAATAATTACGACCAAATTTTTAAAAATTTTCCTGACAATTAGTTAATATTCTATATTTTATTCTTTTCAAATTGAAATTTTTTTTACTGAAATATTGATTTATTTTTTAATTTAAGTATACCTATATAATATTAATAACACAATGTTGGATTAACAAGAAGTAAACAACTCGGTGTGATGAGCATTGAGATTAAAAAAAAAAAAAATTTTAATTAAAATATTTAAATAAATATTTTTTATTTTATCGACTGTATTTCGAATGTATAATAGGTACGTCATTTCATTTACCTAATATTTTAAAGCACCGATGATTTAATTTTAAATTCACATCTGTATAATATTATTAAGTTATATAGGTATATATAATAACAAATATAAATAGATAAACAGTATATTTGTTCCGTCGATGAAAATAATAGGCTCTTATATTAGGTAACCATTCAAATAAAAGGTATATTAAAAAAAGGTGTTTTGACAAATATTTCAATAAACGATTTATGGTCAATATATAATAACATATATTGTAGCTCATAGTTATAGAAAATTGGTTATTTAATGTTGACGAAAAAAAAAAAAAACAGTTTTGAAATTTACAGTGACAAATAATACAATAAACGGAGAAAAATATTATTTATTTAGATATGTGTATAATGGTCCAACTTTATTGACCGTGAAAAGATATTTCAGAATAAAATCGTACCCGAATTTGATTCACTATATACTATTGTAAATAATTTTCGTTTTATTTAATGTCCGATATACCTGCAGTTTTGTGGTCTATTATGTATCGTGGTTTAAATTTAATATACTTTTTTAAAGATGTCTACATTTTTTTTTACCAAAGTATATAGATTAAAAATAAATCACTTTCATTATAAAAGAATGTAGTTGATATAGTTCATCAATTAATATAATAATAATATACTCGTTATACCCGGACTCGGACATCTCGCCACCACCGTTTTGGAGACATCACCTCGCCACAACCGACTCGTCACCAGACACTTCGGCGCCACAATCCAGCAATTTTGTCCTTTATAAAATGAATACCTATTGAAATTGTTCATTCTTATGATACATAGGTAATATAACGAGGGAAAATATTTTCAGTGACTTTAGTGGAATGCAGGCGTGGATTAATTGAAGAATAGTGAGTGAAGGGGGGCGTACCTCCTTCAAAATCCAAAAAAAACATATACCAATTATATGTTATATAGACATAATTTTTGGCAAATGGGTACCCAAAAAACATTTAAGGGGTAGTAAATACTTCTAGATCCACTCCTGGTGGAAATATTAGATACTCGAATATAAAAATATACGCCTTTAATTATTTTAGGTAGATTACCTAATAAATTATGTAATTATCTGTAATTATGTAACATTATAATGCTACAGAAAAATTTGAAATAAAAATCATACCCTTTATTTATTTTATATGGTTTATTTTACAAAATACTTACCTTTATTTAGTACTATAATATAATTAATATTTATACTTTCTTCTGTTGCTCACTCGATGAGGTGTAGCATGGCAACTTTTAAATTAAAATATCCGAATGAGCGTATAACCAGTAAGTGACCTTGTCCGGCTTATAGGTGCTACATCTAAAACCATAATAATGTAAATAATACTGGATGCCTAAAATTAAATAATACTACATTAAAGAGGATGTCGAAAAATCGATTCGTAAGACGTTTTGTTAAGATAAATTTAAGATACTTAAAAAAAAAAAAAAAAAATGGAAATTTAATTATTTAAAAATAGTTTAATACGTTTTAAATATGGTCCATTCCATTTCATTGACCCTAGTGATAAATAGCGTATAAATATAATATATTATAATATTTATGATAATATTATATGTCTGGCATTCTTTATAATTTATATTTTATACAAGTGCTATTCGTATATTAGTATAACCACATATGTAACTACGACGTGTTGTATTTTTCTTCGTTAAAACTCCGTTTATACAATTATACCACGCAAAAATTCTTTCAATCTTTAGACAATTATAGATAGGTACGATACCTAAGATACCTAACAAAATAAATTATAATATGGAGGGGTAAATGAATTGAAATTATTATTATTATTTATTATTATTTATTATTAATATTATTATTATTATTATTATTACCCATAAATGATTTAAAATTATCTACTAGTATTTTATATTCATGCTTTACCACTTTTTTCAATTGTTTTTATTTTATTTATCTCAGGAGTATATTGTTCTACCGCAAATTCTTACATGGAGATTTTGTCCTAGATTCTATTTTATATGACAAAATCACATGTATGTAGTCCTTTTAGTAGTTATTTGTCCGGTAGAAGAGCTACGAGGTTAGCATGAATCTTATCCTACCATTTCCTTGTTGTGGTTACTTTTTTAAACTTAAATAATTGTTTTTTTTTATTAGTAAAATTAATTTTTATACAATATACATAGTATAGTATAATGTAGTTTAGTTCTCAAAAAAATCTCTTCGACGAAGCACAGATCAAGTGTTCCTCATTTAAAATAATTAGACATTTTTTTTTTAAGGTGGCTTTCTACCCCATCAATTTTTAATCAAAACCAACTAAGCGACTCACAAAAATATAAGTACTTATATCCAGTGGTTCGATTTTTACGCAAAACAAATGAAAAGGCATTTTAAAATAATTTTAGAGTTAAAATACCTATTATATAATTGATAGAAAACAATATAATATTTTGGAGATAATTTCATAGGCGCTTTTTCAAAAATGTTTAAAAAACAATTACAAGTTAATAGCTAATGGGAAAAAATAGTATTTTGTACCTTTGATAGCGAGTTTAATATTTAAATACAAGCAGAAGTCATTTACTTGAACAGGGTCATTAAACTTGTTAAACGTTGGAAAAATGGTATATCGATTTAGGAATTATGCATAGAATTAATATATTAATATAAAGCTTATAATAATTTTTACTGATCAGCGAAGAAATTAAATTGTTGTCGTAAGTACAAAATAGTTCTAATTATAGGTGTATGACTTATTGGCCTTTATAAAAATATTAATATCAGATAACGAAACAAACAACTCACAGAGTGGCTATAAATTTATCGTTTACTTAGACTAAAAGAGTACTGTATCGCAGGGTATTCGGATTTTGAAATTCAGATTTAAGATTAGTTTTCTTCGCCCTCTCCCCCAACAATTACTCGAGATCGGCCTATTTAAAATTAAACTTACAACATATAAATACTCATGAACGTTTTCGTGACAAATTCGTCTTCTTGATTTTCTGAGCACCGTAAAATGGACTTGGAAATTTAGTTTTTACCCGAAAAACGTCAGGTACTATATATATATATATATACTCGGTATACGAAATTCGCGATTTTCGAGAAATTTGAGGTTGTCCGTAATATTAGTTTGTGAAATGAACAAAAAAAAAAAAAAACAGAAAAAATCACAGAACAACGCGATACGGTAAACGCGCGCGTGTCTGACGTGTTATGTTCTTTGTCGTAAGTATATAGTATATACATATGGACTCGTGTGTATATATATATAGATTAAATTATGTATATATAATACACGTATTTACTTTTCTTTTTATATGGATTTGGATACGGTGCTTAGGACGCGCAAGCTGTTCTCCTTTCCATCCCTCACGTGCAACGGGTACATATTATATTATATGGTATATAGAAATTCGCAGGTAAAGGACACATAATACGCGAAATAGTATAATATGTTCGTGGGGAAACGTACCTGCGCGTACACGGAAATCGAATTTGAGGGCACGACGACGACGACGATTATTATTATTTTCAGATCACCTTTGGCGTACAATATACGGCGCGTTTATCTGCGACGTGATCTGCAAACATATATACCGACGTCGTTAAAATAATCCTATATTATAATATATATTATATAAATATACGAAATATATTCTGTGTATGCGATCATATGCTCGGCGTGTCTCTTGTCATCCTCGAGGACCGCGCCGACAATGATGCCGGGGAGATCGATGCGAAATCGGAAACCGCGAGAAGGAAAACGTCGTATTATTATTATCATTATTGTTGTTGTCGGCCATTGTCGTCGGAGTCGAGTGTGCGTTTACGTACTTACCTACGCAAACATAATAATATCATTTACCCGGCATTCAAGTCTCCGCCGACGGACGACACGTACCACGCGCGATCCGTTGTGCGCTCCACTCCGCATATACAGGACGATTGTCGCGATTTAATGTTGTTTCGTGCAGTCCTTTTATCGAATTAGATTCGAGAAAAATCTACGGCAAAGGCGAACGAGTCGATGGAAAACTCGAACTCGAATGAATTAAAATTATTCCGGAAACATATTTATATAATATAGGTAGTTATTACGCGGAAAAATGTATTTCTACTCGTTTTGTTCAACGTTAAAATAGAAAAAAAATTATGATCGAAAGCCCACTCTGCGTACGTGTCAAGATTCAAGTTTCTAAACGTATTTTAAACGATAAACTGTTATCAAACAATGTTCCTCGTAACTATATGTAATGAAAATATAACGAAATGTGACAAAACTGCACAGACGAACGGACACGACTGGGATATACGTTGTCTAAACTTATTTTTAGAAACCTAACATTATTAACTTAACTTTGTCGAAAACTAGTTTAATTTTATATTTCGAATTCTTAAAATTAATCTACTGATGGTAATATATTTTTCCTGGGAATGGAGAAGAAGAACCTAATGGTTAAAATAACAATGTTTGTTAAAATGTATTTTATTTAAATATTTTCACATGATTTTTGAAAAGATAAATACTGGATAGTATAGTTATCATTTAATTTTCAAATATAAGGTTTTATCAAAAATGTTATATTACTTAATAATATGTTAATAAAACGTTAAAGTTTAAATTACCTACTTAAAATTAGTGATGCACAAAGCTGCAAGACCAAGACCAAGACCATGACAGTCTTGGTCTTGGTCTTGGTCTTGTCTACTCAGTTTTGGTCTTGGTCTTGGTCGTGTTAACTCAATCTTGGTCTTGGTCTTGTTGACTCAGTAGAAGTCAGTCTTGGTCTTGGTCTTGCAAAATTCTTGCAGCCTTGATTTTTTTTTTTTTACTAAAGTTATAAATAAGAATAAATAATTTATTTATACGTACACAAGAGGAGATACAGGGAGTAATGAGGATAATTCCCCCCCTCCGTTTACAAAAAATAATTAGGTAGATATCTGTGTAGTTGACTGTTTTCAATAACACCGAACTTTCAAGAAATAGTAGAATATCTGTTTACCCATATATTCGATAAACGATAATCATTTCCGAAAATATTACAATAGGATATTGATGATTGCATTACGAGACATCTGTAGATTTGGTGTGGAATTATAAATAATGTATACCGAGAAAAACAATGTAATAAATAAGGTATTTAATTCATTAATTTTTATTTTATTTAAAAGCAAGACTTGCATGAGTCTTGCAGTCAAGTTTTGGTCTTGGTCTTGGTCTTGCATTATAAGTCTTGGTCATGCATACATTTTTATTTCAGTCTTGCTATGAAATAGTAAAATCTCGGTTTTGGTCTTGCTAGCTCTAGTACAGTCTTGGTCTTGCATTTTTGCAAGACCAAGACCAAGACTGCAAGACCAAGACCGAATTTGCCCATCACTACTTAAAATGTAACATTATTTTTGCATTATAAAGAGTTTAATCGTTAGTGATTATATTTTACAACGTACTTAATTAAGGAATATCAAAACAATTTACTATATTTAAGACTACCTTATACCTACTATAACTATACTATACCTTAACTGTTTAACTTTTTAAATAAAAATTTTTTTTTTTTGTCATCTAACTAAATTATAACTAGTTTAAATTATTATTGTACTGTAACTTAATTTCCACTTAAAATCCACTTAAACTCTTGTGAGTTGTGACTGTTAAACTACTGCTAAATTAGGTATATCGAATTTTTGGGTAACGCTGATGACAACATAGCTATTAAAATATGTATACGCATATAAAAATATATTACTTTTGTGATTTTGAATTTCAATAGTTTATAGAATTATTAATAAATTGGTTAAAAGTAAAATGTGCATGCAGAGACATTATATACACTTTATTCAAATATCTTAAACGATTTGAAACAAAATATTTCTTTAATGGAAAATGAAAATAAATTTAGTTTCTGTAACGTTTCTATTTTAACTTTAACTTAACGAATTTAAATTATATTTAAAAACTATTTAAACCTTTGGTTAATTTAACATTACATATTTGAGTTAATTTTTTCATTAACTTATTTTTGAAAATGCCACATATACGCCTTTTATATTATAGGCAACTTTTATGAATTTTAAAGAAAATTATTAAAATTCAAAATTTTAAAAATTAAGTAAGTATATAAAATATAAAATAAATGTAGTAAATAAAATAAAATAATAACAAAATAATTAACAAGTAATTAAAAATAGTTTTATGTTAGTACTCTTTTTAATTGTAGTATAATGCGACTTATTTGTTCAAAAAGCATATATTACGTGAACATATAACATCGGGGCTACAATCAAAAGAAAAAAATAATAACATTTTTTTACTACATAGTAAAACACTTAAATCTATGACGTAGTGTTATTTTTTTTTTCATAACTTGTTTCAATGTAATATTATAAATGTAATCTTTAAAAGATTACCTATACAAGTTTAACAGTTTATTACAAAAATTAAAATAACTTTATATGAAAGTAATAAAAATAATACATATTTAGTTTTCCGTTGTGTGGTATACAAATTTGGCAATTTCATTTTTATTGTGGTATTTTAAATTCGCGTAAAACTAGTTTTAGTCTCTTATTTTGCATGTTTAACTTAATAATATGTTTTGTTTTATTTTTTTTTATTATTTGTTAATTCTCTCTCTGTTGAACATTTATTCGATAAAATGGCTATGGTATTAAATTCAAATCACTCTGTATACCATAATATTATATAATATCCATAAACATACGTTAAAAGGCTAAGGATACCTGGATATCTATACCTATAGTTTGGGAGACGGACCGTCAGTTTATCCGTTTAAATGCGGTTTTCGACGTTAACTCTGTATAAATGTATATAATATAGCAATATACAATAATATATTTTACATTAATCTACGTGTGTACATTGTGAAAATCGATGTCCCGACCTTCTCTTCGCGACGCATCGGACACCGGTCCCGTGCACTTACAATAATAATATCAATAGTAATATAATCAATCCGAGGAAGGAAGAGCCAATAATAGCACTTTTATACGCTTAAAATATATTATATTATAGTGTATTTAAAGTGTATTCGTATGTTTTGGTTGTGTTATTTTCACCGTTCCCACCAGATGTGTGTAGGTATGGTTACTATATTGCGGTTGTATACCTATTACCTGACCTAACCTACCCACCAAAAATAAGTTCAGGTAGCACATTATTATTGTGGTTACATTGTGTTTGGTCACACACGTATTGTACAACAACTATATACTCGTAATATACTTACATAAAGTACGTAGGTACCCATACCATCTATATATTCGGGTCTCTTCTGCATCCTCTCGAACGGCTGCCAATTCTTCGCCACCGCTCCGTCATTGTTGTGTATTTTTATATTTTGCGATATTTCGCTCGGAAATCTTCTCTCAACGACTTTACAATACGTATAATAATACGAGTATATGATATCATACGCACATCCATCCGCGGTTCTCCGATAATAACATCACGTCTCCTCTTGTGTATAGAATACAAAGTTCTCGATGAGGGTATATCCTTAATATAATCATCATAATATTATATTATATAGTATACCTATATATATATAGAAGCCGGTTAAAACTCTGTTCACGGTCTAGCGACGCGGCTAAAGTGGGCACACGGTCGATTATTACCATTGTGTTATTAGTATTACAATATACTGTTGCAGGTTTCCAGTTTAAAGATTTAATCGATTATTATAGTATAACTTAGTATAGCTATATAGTATCGACTTGGCAGATTAACTGCACGTTTTTTCACATCCAAATCGACGTAATAAACACGGGTTCGTAGCCTACAGTCCAAGTCGCTGTGGGGAGAAGGCCACTTTAATTTGGAACTATAATGGGAGGGAGTATTATAGAGAGGAAAAAATGTACACATTTTATATTTAAAATACCTATACGGAAAATCGTACTTGGCAAAATGGCCGAACGCCGGTATTGTTAGTAACAAATTAATAAACTGTATAACGTTTTGAATTAACATGAAATGGTTTTATTTTAAATTATTGGGTGGTACATTCAAAAGTGATATGTTTAACGACTAAACTTATTAACGTTAAACCACATTATTATTTATCGCTGGTTAATGGAGGGTTATATTTATATTCATGCAATAAAAAATTATAATAAGAATAAGTATAAACAAAATGCACATTATCTTAACCGTTTTAGGTTTCTATTCAAAGTTTAGAAATGTTTATATAATAATATGGTATATGTAATATAAAGCACAGTGTATAGCACGAAATGTGATTTGTGCAGTCCGATTTTTGGAAACGTGTCGTAAAAATTATTAGATTTTCATGAAATTGATTATTATTCACATTAAAATGTTAACTCGGCTAAATTAAATTTGCTTATAAAAATTTTGTTTGTGCAAAATAATATATAATCATAAAAATATAAAAAATATGGAATAAAGGAATGTGGATATTCCAAAAAAAAATTTATTTTGTATAAATTGTAAAATATTGTAAAATAAAATGAAAGTTTTAAGATTATTAGTAGTGAAGGTTTTTGAAACTTGTAAGTTAAATTTGTATTTCTGGTATTATATACTCACCTTTTCTCCTGGCTTTAATTAACTTCAAGGTACTTATTTGCTCCACTAGAAATATATTTCCTTTCCATATCTTGTTCTTATTTACTAATTATTTACATAATGAACCTATTAATTGCTACATGAAAATTAATAATTCTAACGCATCTTTTCTGTACCTACTATCTACTATTTACATGAATTTTTATCTTTTCATAATTAAAATGAATTTTATTGAATTAATATAATATGTAACATGTAACATTTCATAATCTTAAGTTCCTTTGTTATAAATAGTATAATAAAGTAAAATAGTTATTATTTTTGGTTCATTATATGATTTTAATTCACAACTTTGGGTGATATTGACAATTAGCTTGTTATTGTTTGCTATTGAAAAATTGAAGAACTATGCAGCTGATTAAGACAGTCAAAAGAATGGTTAAACAAAAATTCAATAATATCAATAAGTTTGTTACAAATAATTTTTTTTATAATAAACACAATGGTTGTAAAAATAGTATTAGTAACTCAATTGCTAGTTGTAAGCGTAACTAGCAATTGAGTCAAAGTACTTAGAGAAACCAAACTGTTAAATTAATCTAATAAATAAAAAGTACATAATTTTTACATAATATAATAAATATATATATATATATATCTTCTCTTCTTTGGCTTTTACAGGCCTTTTAGGTCCATTGCCGCAGCAACCAATTGCCTCAATTTATCTCTATCTTGAGCTAGTTCTTTTCCGTCGTTTACTCCCAATTTCAATGCATCTTCTGTGATCCTATCTTTCCACCACTGTCTGGCTCGTCCTCTCGGCCTTCTTGTGTCCGGCTTCCATCCCGTTGCCAGACCTATAGGGCCTTCAGATCTCCATACGTGTCCAGCCCATCTCAGTATACTGCTCTTAAGGATTCCAATTATGTTTGTTTTGCCATATAGATTTTCTACTTCTCGGTTTGTTCTTAACTCAAAGTCCCCTAGGGTGTTCCTTTTTGGCCCAAATATCTTTCTAAGAACCTTCCGTTCAAACGTAGCTAGTCTATTTTCATCCGTCTTTGTTGTTGCCCATGCGCCACAGGCGTATAGTGCTACTGGTCTTATCAGAACTTTGTACAACGTTATTTTCGTTTTCCATAATAGCAGTTTTGACTTGAGTAGGGGTACTAATCTAAAGTAGCATTTATTTTCCGCTACCAGTCTTAGTCTTATTTCTTTGTGACTATCAGCATTCTCATTAATATTTACCCCTAAATATTTGAAATCTGCTACCCTTTCAAAGTTATAATTATTCACTTTCAAAAATCTTATTTCATGATTGTGTCTCGTAACTATCATGTACTTTGTCTTTCCCTTATTCACCATTAATCCAATTTTTTCACCCTTTTCTATCAGTTTACTAGTAGTTCTTTTAAGGTTTTCTTCGTTCTCCGCCATTATTATAACATCGTCTGCATATCCTGCCACTACCAGTTGCTGGTAATTTCCCATTTTGATTCCCGTTGCTCCATCCAAAGTTTCTCTCATTTCTGATTCCAATGCTATATTAAAAAGGGCAGGTGATAAGTCGTCTCCCTGTCTTAAGCCTGTCTTTACCTCAAATTTTTCTGATTCCTCCCCTCCATACTTAACTTTACATTTCGACCCATCCACACATGCCCGTATCATTCTTATGATCTTTCTCGGTATCCCTAATTGGTCCATTACTTTCCAAAGTCTTTCTCTATTCACTGAATCGTATGCAGCCTTAAAGTCCACAAACAGTAAATGGACATCTTTATCAAACTCATGGCTTTTTTCGATTATCTGTTTAACAACATATATTTGGTCCAGCGTCGATTTACCAGCCATGAAGCCTGCTTGGTAATCTCCAATAATTTTCTTTATATACGGCTTCAATCGGCATAAATATATTTATGTATATTAAGAAATAAAGCCCAGAGCTTTTTAATTTAAATTTTAATGCATCAACAGATTGATTTTAATTTATTATATTTCTAAATACTAAATTTAATTATAAAAGTGACTATAGTGTATATTTTTAATTACCTAAATTTCATGAAATGTTCTCTTTTTTGTAATATTAGTTAGGGTTAACTGTAGTTATGTGTTAAAATTATTTATAAAAATATACCTAATGTTATATGTTTTAATATGACTTTTTACATACAATTCTTAAGAATATCTTAAGTATGATTCTTTAGAACTTCAATTATACAGTCATCTACAAAATCCCGCTGCTGTGAAAATCACATTAATGATCTTTTCATATATATATATATGAATCTGGTTTAATTTTTGCGACAACCACACCTGAGAGCAATTGAATGCAGCAAGGACCATTACTTTGTAATGAGATGTAGAAACCAAGTGTATTTTCTAATATTCGAGATGTGAAATATTAATAACTTGTATCTAGGGCCATTATTATATAATTATATCAATAAAGATTTTAATAACATTATATGAGGGATAATATATGGATATAATATATTTTTCTTTTATGACACACCTTGATATAAACATATCACACACTTTTTCCTATTGCTTAGAAACAACAAACTTACTATGATTTATTTACATTGTTACTCTATAATAATATATTGAAGGACTAGTTTGGTAATGTTTTCAATGACGGATAGTTACTAAATTTTAATTTAACTGCAGATAGTTGAACGTAAAAACAAGTACGTAGTTAAATATAGTATATACCTATTTAAATTATTTTTGGAGTTTTGAACAGATTATATATTTAACATTTTATAGTATTTATTATTAAATTATGTAGGTATTATAATTTAAATACATATTTAACAACATAATTAATTATAGAATTTTTCATATTATAAACCTATAAGTAAAATAAACTATAGTGTTGATATATTTTTTTTTTATAAACACTTAATAGTGTTATATATATTATATCTTACTTTTTATTCTATTTAGTTTTTTCTACTATATTTTTCCAAATTTTCATACTACAACTTTCTAATTTTATTCTTCTTTAATTTCCACATTCCACGTCTTCATTTTCTTTAAATGTTAATAGGTACTATTGTTAGTACACAAATATTCCATAAACTAATAAGAAGAAAAGGTTATTAAACAAGAGTTTTCTATATAATTTGTAGTGGATACTTAATAATAATAATAGTGTGAAGTAAATGTGTAACTGACGACAAAAAAAATATATAAAACATTATAATAACATTAAACTGCTACTCCGTGATTGAAGTATCAAGTCAACATAGTATAATGTTTATTTTATACATGTATTACTATATTTAATGTATAGTATAACAATATTACCTACTTATTTACTATATTGTACATTTTAAATTATAATTTAATATTTCAACAGGTAAGTAGGTATGAAACAAACTCTCAAAGTTTTTGGAGTTTTTCCTTTAACTAGAACATGGTCAGTCATCCTATGCCTAAACTCCCTAAACATTTTCTAACCTATTTTACTAGTACTCCATCTGGTTCTACTGTTTTCTAACTACATCACATTTATGCTTCTTTTATGAAACCCATCACACCGAAATTCATAAAACTCGATCCAATACCTCTCTCAGAAATTTCTCATTTAATAATACTTTAAAATATTCTTTCCATCTCTATATTATTTCCTTGTTAATTATTTTTTGATACTTCTCTATTCTCATATTTTATACACCATGCATTTCTAAAATCTTTAGATTGTTTTTCTCTTCACTTAGCAAACGAGTACACTTTTGAGAGGTTAATAATGGAGCCAATAAATTTTATAAGACAGTCTGTGGAGGAGTACAGAGAATAGAAGGGGAAGTTTTGTATGCTATTTATTGATCTAGAGAATACGTATGATAGGTTTCTTAGAAATCTTGAGATGGGCGTTACCAAAGATGTAAGTGCTTGTAAAGTTGAGGACATGTATGAAGAGCAAATACATAAATAAAGAGTTAGCGTTGAGTCCTTATTAGTAGCAATGGATGTAATAAAAAAGGATATTATGACGCATTATGAAGTATGATGTTTGAAGATAATATAGTGTTGGTTGGATAATGTTTTGACGAAGCGAATGGTAGGAAATATAAGATATATATTTAAAATATATTTTAATTTAATAGTCATTTTTCTTGATAAAAGCCTTAAGATCGGACGTCATACTTGAATTTGAAGGGCTTATACATAGGCTAAAATAATTAATGTTTTAAAATATTAAAATTTAACAATCAAAGTTCGTTTAATAAATATAAAATAAATTTTTATTGTAAATTAGAAGTATCTTATAATTTATATGTTACCATATCATTTACCACTGTCACTTTCTAAAGCCGTAACATGTAAAATATAGACAATTAATTTTATTATAATATTACGATGATATAAAGAAGTATTATAAACTCAGAAACAGAATGAATACATTTGAATAAATCATTTCAACCATAATTTCAACATTAGATAAGTGTTACATTTATTTTCCTCGTTTAACTCAAAAAATGTTATAATAAATAATATTATATTAATATCAGTTGGATAATTCAAATCTCCGTGATAATGTAATCTTAAAATTTCCTCAGAGTTAATGAAATAAAAAATATATAAAAATATAGTTTTTTTTTATCTAAACATTTTAAGTAGGGTTATAAAAAATCTTTTAAAATGTATTTAAATACAAACCTAATTAAAATTATTCGAATACATATTTTTAAATATATTTAAAAAAGTATTTGAACGATTTTCAAATTTTGTAATTATATATTATTTAAGTTTGACTAACTCAAATACAAAATATTGAAAACCTACAATAATATTAATTAATAAATGAAAAATTTTACATTATGTTATTCTCCCAAACTATAACATGTTGAAGTTTGCACCTTCATATATTAAGGGAGTCGAAGATGGTTCTTGATAAATACGACAAGTATAGCTACCAAATTATTGGACAGGTTTGGTAATTATGGTAAGGGCTTGCACCAAAGATCAGACTCCATCAACGAGAAAAATCTCGTAGGCTACCCCATTTTCTACATGAAAGTCAAACCGGGAACCTCATGCTACAAAATATGTATTTCGACCATTCTTTCCACATAATAATATTAATTAATAATAATTTTATTTTATTGATGAAGTCCACAACTGCCTAAATTTGTCAAAATTTAAGATTCTTAAGAGGACGATACATAGGCAATTTTTGGTACCATAAAACAAGCTCACCAAGATTGTAAATCATTATATTCAGAGTAAATCTAAAGTCAAATCACTTAATATCAGAATTAAAAAGAACAACATTTTCGAACGCATCTCGAAGCTTTTTTGAAAAATTAATTTCCAAAAAAATAGAGCTACAATTGTTATATGCTGAAAAATTTTGTTCACGTATAAGTAATATATTTGACGTTGTATATAGAGTAATTAAAAAAAGCTCCGAGGTGCACTCGAAAATATATATTTTTTTAATTTTAGTAATAAGTGTTATGGCTCTAAAATCAATCTGGAGTCGTTTATTTGCAATCTAAGTAGACATATTTTCTTTAACAAATATCGTAATTACACAACAATAAAAATTGTATTAGCACAAAGAATATTTTTAAATAACTTTTAAAATATATTGAAATATTTATATAAATATAATAATATTTATTTATAAATAACTGGATTATCATTTTTCTTGAAATTTTATAAAAATTGCCTACACAGAACCTTTAAAATTCGGTGTCCATCGTAGTCAACAAATTTAAGACAGACTATAACATTTATCATTTGTAGTCAGGCTTTTATTTAATGTAATATAAGGGTAGTTTTGTTGGCAATGGTTGGTAGTACTTCGTGGAATCCGAAATGTTATCACTCTTTAAAACGTTATCAACCTAACCTATAAGTTCGAACGACAACCCCAACCCTTAAATCCCAATTTAATTAAATATTTTTATATTGTTTTTATCATTTATATAGCTTCCCTAACATTTAATTTTTAACTGTTAGAAAAATGTCAACTTACGAGCATCCAAATATTTGAACAACTGAAGTCAATATATCGAAGGTAGCTTTAATTGATTCAAGTTGATCTATCAATATTCTGATTTCTTCCGTACATTATACTATATACTTACATACAATATTTTAAATATAAATATACCTAAGTCATTATGATATGGTGTATTTATTATAGGTACCTCTCTTCTAAATGTTTTTCTGTGAATATAATTTATATATTTTGTGGTTTTATAACATCACGGAATTTCGATTAATTATATTTCAAATTTAATTATGAAATTCAAAGTCAACATTGCATAATTGTAAATTAAAAATAACATTTGGAAATTCAGAAGTGTATATAAATATTTTATGTGCCATATCGACGAGGGCATACAAATTGAAATCAAAACACTCATGTAATTAATTTTTTTTTTTATGGTATGAAGGGTACATGTCCATATTATTCCCATATAGTGATGGACCGTTTTCATTATTTTTTGTTCTATATCCATTTATTATTATTATTATTATTCATGAACAACCACCAAGCCGCAGTCAAGTGACAGTTTTCAAATAATTTACGCACAAAACGAAGTATGAAAACATCTGCCCTCACGGCGTACTACAGTATTTACCCCAAAATGGGATTTAGCTATTAACGTTATACATTCTATATCGTTGTGATGTATTATTTATGGTTTACTTACAAACTAGAACCTAAATAAAATTAAAATTCGGGTTCTTGACTAATAAAAATTTCTGTTTTGGTTCCAAAAGTACCTAAAAATTACCTTACCTTATTTAGAAGGTGATATTGTAGTTATTTTTTCTTGGTTTAGGATACGTGGTTAAAAATAGTTTCCATTTTGTCCGGGATATGGGTTTAAAATTCGAGTTCAATATTTAAATTTAATAGAGTTTATAGCGAAACATAAAAGCGTTAAAAGTGTTTTAATTAATTTGATTTGCTTGAAAATCGTTAACTAAATTGTAAAATTGAACAAATTTTTCAATTTCATATGAAATGAACGTATTTCGCGTTCACGCTCTATTTGACATATACGAATGATTTTCACGTGTGTCGTTCACAAAATATGAACGCATGAACATCGTTTTTTCTAAACACTGACTAGTGCTTTTTCATATTTCAATACTTTTTATTTGATAAAATATTATTAATACTTTTAATAAAGAGGATAGGAAGCTGTTTCTTTGAACCCATGAATCTAGTGATGCGATAAGGATTCTAAAAACTGATATAAATTTTTTTTATTTAACATAAAACTACAAGGTAACAATCAATTTATTTCTGATATGTGGTCTCATATTAAATAATTTAAATGAAGTTAAAACGTTTACGGTCTCATATTGAAAAAATTAATTAACACATTTTCCAGCATGTAGAAATCTTTTCAATCGTCAAAATTTTCATTTTCAACAGTTAAATTTATTGCAGCTATTTCGACACTTCAAGATGAATTCAATAATCATTTTTAGATTTTAAAAAATGTTCACAATATTTTTCATTACTCACCGATCCATTTAATGTTGATTTGATGATGTTCCTGTTAATATTCAAATGGAAATAATAGATTTTCAATCACACAATACCTTTAAAAATGCGTTCAAATTTTCGACTTTACTTTGTTTTGCTGAACTTTCTCCGTCGTTTTCAAAAGTAAAAATAACAGCTGCAAAATACTTGAGTATGTTTGCATCTACGTACATATGTGAACAGGCCATTTCTCAAATGAAAAAAATCAAAAACCCACACCAATCACTCTTAACAGATGACCACCTTCACTATGTACCTACTAAAAACAAGTAACTTTGATATTTGATGTGGATATTGAAAAAATAATTAATAATATCCAGCAACAAAAATCACATTAAATATTTTCTACATACTTTTTATAAAATTGTTTTATATTATTTATCGAATATATACAGGTGTATCATAAAAATGTAAATTTTAAATTAAATAAATATAGATTTTTTTCCATAATAAATAAAATTAGGATATCAAATTTTTATTTTTGTCCGGCCCGTCAAACTTTTTTGATTTGTGAATTTGGCTCGAGAGTCCAAAAAGGTTGCCAAACACTATTTTAGATTAATTTTCCTAATAATTTTGATTTTATCTCACTAAGTCTCCCTAAAATTAAGTTAATATATTCGAAAATTTTAGTATTGATATTTTCGATTATTGTGAAAATCAAGGAAAAAAAAATTAAAAATGGGAAAATATTTAAAAAAATAGATTTCAAGACCAATTCAGATCAGTTTCCAGAATCCTTATGAACCAGAATATGAACTCAGATTCGGTATGTTGGAAATGGAATTACGTGTCTTTTTAAATATGGTATAGTGGTATATATTGAAACGTGCGTGCGAATGCACACACAATTATTATTATACCGAACGTATTTACACTTACTTAAGACTGAATACTACTCACACAAATACACTGCCATAACGTCAATAAATCTAATAATTGCCTATACACAACCCTTTAATAAATGACCGCTTCCAATCACCTTAATATTATTAGATATAAATCATCTTTATACTGAAGTCGTCGAAGTATAATACATACCTTATTCTATCGATTCGTTTGCATAACAAAATATTTACTAAGAAATGAAATATTACATCTCAAAATATATAAGTAGTAGCTGGTGAGTGAAATATCTGGTGGTCCACATACAAAAAATACTAGGAATTTTAATAAAAAAATATTATACCTATTAACATTTTCAAAACGCACAACACAAAATACGGATTTTATAGTAAATAAGTGATAAAAAAAATATAAAAAAACATTGAGATATGTATAAACAATAAAGTCTCATAGAAAAAAGGTTGATTGGCCGTGAAGTGTAACTGCACCTAACGGCATACGTTCGATCACAGAATAGTTTAAAAGGGGGTTCAAACCAGTGTTGTTCGCAGTTTCTATAAAATGCACTCAGTGCGAATTTTGGGAGTATACTAAAACATAACTGCACAGTGCACATGCGTTACTAATGCATTTTCATTTTCTATAAAGGTTTGTTCGACAGTGGCAGCCCGTCAGCCGACATTAGCGATGTAAATAATGCGTGAAAACTGAAAATAAATACATTGATAATACGCATAGGCACGATAATTTTACTAACACATCGATAAATAAATAATAGTAAATACCAACAGAAACTTACTGAAATTTTAGGTGGTGTTCCATAATGAGAGCCGCACGAGGTCTCTCCTAAAAATGATTTAAGGCCTTTCGTAAAAATTCCGTATCGTTTTGGTTCCATATCATTCTGAACGAACAGATTGTGTAATTGTAAATCAGTTATTTCGGTCGAGTTTTATTTTCCACATGCAGACAAAGCAGAATTTGATTGTGTTCATTTACCGCACACCATGTGCAGTCCATATCGTAGTTCGCAGAGAGGTCGAACGCCGACCGAAAGCGTTTTCAAATTATTCCTCCAGGCTTTCGTTTGGCGTATTTATTAATAATTAGGACTGAGAATTGAATACCCTGAAAAGTCACAAAAAATTTCCTAAAAATAATCTCAAAAAATGCAAAATGAAAATTAACTTAAAATATGTGTTATTAATAATTCAAAGTTAAAAAAAACATTTAAATAAAAAAAAATTAAAAAGGATTTAAAATATTATTAAAATATAAGTATATATATATATATAAGGTATAAGTTAAGTAGATTGATTAATCTAACATTTGAAGTTCTCAGACATTTTTAGAAAAAAAAAAAAAATAAATAAGTATTGAAATATATTAATGATTTGGTTATACATTTTTCATTATAATAGACGAACAATATTTTATTTCTATAATATTTGTGTAATAAAATAGAAATTTAATGCTGTAAGTCTAGGGGAAAATATGCCGTAAAATCGTCAAAGAACGTTGTAAAAATTTGAATTTGTCAAAAAGTAAAAAACAAAAATCTAGCATACATTCCGAACAATCGGTATTACCCAAGGCGGGTTTCATACTTTTTGAAAAAAGCCAGAAAAAAAAAACAAAAACACAAATAATAAAACGACAGTGCGTCGAAATCTTAGAGCCCATGTTACACTACGCATGCTCGTGCGGTATATATCATGGCATAAGTAAATAGGCATGTCAGTTAGATAACACGGCGCAGAAAATGTTCCCCGGATATGGAATAAACAACAAAATTCATGGAAAAATTATTTCCGGCCCAATTAAAAATTATTGTAATATTGTTATGAATTAAAATATCTATTAATGGAACACTTGGATTATCATTTTGTTTATTCAAGACGTGTTTCACCTTTGTACATATATTATTATTAAGATACCTACCAAGACTGTTGCATCCATGATATTGTGTAACATGCGTAGTGATAGCGGAAATGGAATTATAGCTGACATGCGTATTTACTTATGTTACGGTATATTATATTATATCGTTTTTTGACGATATTCGGTTTCGTTCTCTCTGTCCGTCTGCCGGTCAAAAAAAAAAAAAAAAAAAAAAAAATGAAACAACAAACACACGAGGGTGGAAATATATATGGTTAATTGCCGTTAGCTATGTCGGCCAAAACAGTTGGCGACGTGGAGGGCCTCGGGGGACACTACTCTAGCCCCGTACGATATATATAGTGTACTCCTACGCTAACAATGGGTGGTCTCCCCCCCCCATCCCCATCCCTCTCGTTCGCGTTCTGCGTTTGTGCTGCCGGTGGCCACACGGTGAAAGAGTGCAGTCGTTCGTTCGGGGGGGGGGGGAGGGGTAGAGGGCAGCGCACACACGCCACCACTCGAAACGAAACCGTTCCGGGGTGCCGGCTTTGAATAATAATAATCGGGCGGGCGTTATGGGCCGGAGGGCGAAAATCGGGTTTTCTGAAACGAACGTGTACGACGCGAAAAACGCGTTATACGTGTACGCACGACATAGAAAACGAAAAATTCAATCACCGCGAAACGTTGGACAGCAGGTGCCCGAATTCTGTGTTCCCCTCTCTTCGTCCATGTAGCCCACCCCTCGAACCCGCAGGACAAGACCCAGTAATAATTATCAGTGCATTGTATTCGAGTGGGTACACATATAACACACACACACACACATTTGTCCCGGGCACGCCATCCGTTTACCCGCCCGATATGAGCTTTTTATTACATTTCAATTCCTTATCCGCCGTGTCAAACGTTATGCATTTTACGCACCCTCGGCGACGTCTCATATTCTTAGAGAGGCGCGTTGTAGGTCCGCCCTGTTTTTTTTTTTTTATTTTTTTATGGTTTTTTATAAATAATTTATGTTTTTTTTTTTTTTTATTATTATTAGTATCATTATCGTTTTATCATAATAATGTCATACCTTAGAGAGAGTGTGAAAGTGGAAGGACACATCTTCTACAGAGTACCACAATTTAAATATTTGTGCGTTATCTTAAGACAACGAGTTAAAGGTAGAGACATCAAGAAGATTACAATTGGCAAACAATTGCTATTTTGGAACTGGAATCCTGCTAAAATCTAGACCGATATCTATAAATTTAAAATTTTAAATGTATATGATATTAATACACCCCATCATCATCAAGAAAAGTTCTAAGACGATTCTATGGCCCTTGTCTTGACCCACGAACCGGAGAATGGAGAATACGAACTAACGAGGAGCTTCAAAACGTGTTCCAAAAACCATTCATATCAAGGGAAGCCGCAAAAAGAAGGTTAATGTTGGCCGGACATGCCAGTAGAAAAAAAGGACGCAATGATAAAAGCGGTAATTGAAGAGGAGCCGGTAGGAAAAAGACTAGATGGGTAGATTGTGTGAAGAGAGACGTTAAAGTAGTGGATCCAAAAGCAAACTGGAGGGAAGTAGTAGAAGACAGAGAGAGATGATGGAATATTTGTTGTGCGGGATGGTCTTAAAGGCCGAACCCCCCCCCCTCCAAAAAAATGTCATAACTATTTTATTTTCGCATCGGATTTGGGCATGTTGTACGTGCAGTACTTTAGTGTTATATTACGAGCGGGAAATTCTCTAAAAACGATACAATACTTATAATATTATAATGTATAATATTCGTGGTAACAATAATATTAAAACTTGTGGTAAATGTATCGCATGTTGGCGCAATTATTTTCTCACGAAAATTCGTGAATAGTAGGTCCGATCAATTTTCGAATTAATTACTTTGTCAACCTATTCGTCGATATCACCCTAGTGGTGGACAACCAGATTCTATAAAGCGAACGGCAGTTTCCGCCGTAGGCAGAATTTCTTTTAAATTAATTTATAGTATTATTTTCCAACATCATCTATCACCGACTATTACGGATTCCGATAAAGTACATAAATTGAGGTATACGAATTGCTCTCAAAGTGATTCTACCCGTGATGTATGTTACCTACTCGTAAGAAATTACACTTAAAAGGTGTCACACTCAAACCGAATTACAAATTCAAGGCTTACATTCAAAAGGTAATATACTTACAAATAGTCTCATTTAATAGGAATTTCACTAATAATAGGACTAAGTATATTTATAATATAATACATTATATATAAAATAAGTTCGAGCGTAATACTTACCGGGTGCAACTTCTTTTGAGTGAGAGTGTGAAACGATTTGTAAGTTGTGAGTAGAACATTTTTCGAGTGTGATACTTTGTAATTGTTACTTTTTTTGAGTGCAATACTTCATAAGTGGAATTCCGAATAAATTTTGAGTGTGATTCGTGTATATGGTTTATGTGTGTTTACGGGATCCGTGATAGTCGGTGACAGAAGTTTTTTGGGAAATAACACTGTTAGTTAATTAATTTAAAAAATATTCCACCTATGTTAAAAATTGGACTTCGTTTTCTAGAAGATAGTCATTTATCCTTAAATTTTTTCTGTTCAATAGGTTAATAGAGTATGTAGGTAATCCAAATATTTATCTAAATTACTATTTTCGTGGTTTTATAAAGACTACATATAAATTATAATTGGTTAAAATTTTGAAAAATATCACAAAAGTATAACGATTTGAAATACATTTTAGTTACAATTGAATCAAAAGTAAAAATTGCTTTAAAATTCAACACCTCCATTAAGTTATAGTATCCTGTTTATTATATATTTTAAAGGGTTTAAAAAATAACTTTGTTATGATATACAGTACTATATGGGGTGATAAATTTTAAACTAACTTTTATACGGTGTAAAGTTATGTATATTTATAGTTTTTGAAAAAAAATTCACTTGACCTTTTCATCACATTTAAAACTACCTTTTATACGGTGCAAAATGAAAGTGAATTTTTAATATAACAAAATAACAAATAAAATTATCATAATCACCTATTTTTAAAAATAATATTATATTGAAGTTCCACTCAGAATCGTTTTAATTATATCTAAAATAATAAACTTCATCCTGTCCCAGAACTGAAAACAAAATGCACCAACTTCACCATATATATACATACATATATCCTACCCAACGTGCGAAGTGATTCCCTAACTTTTTTTATGTTGTGTTATTACGATATTTATTAAAAAATATTATTACACCATTAAAATACAGCGTAACTTTAAAAAACGTAAAAACAAAATGGTACCTACCACTGTTTGAAGGATTAGGAGATAAACTATTTTGTTAGAAATTGACTTCTGAAATCTTTATTACCAAATTAAAAAAAATATAGTATTGAAAAATGAATATTTGGTAAATATTCAATTGTAAAAAAAATAAATATAAAATATATAAAATATTATTTTAAAAATCTAGTTTCAACAAAACATCAAAAAACTTTCATATTATAAATGGTGTATAATTTATGTCTCAATGTTTATTGTAGACTTAGTATAATTTGAGTTTCGAAAGTACCTACTATTTTTCTACCAAATATTGTTAGTGTAGAGTCTTCTTAAATATAAAACACATTTTTAAATCCTGAATGTACGTACCTACGTTAGGTACTATGCATTATAAGCATTATTAAAATAATGTACAATAGGACTATACATATAGTTTATATTATTTTAATATATTACCATTGATGTAAAACCTTATAGAATTTGTTAACTATATTCAGTAAAAATTGAAATTTCATTTATTTTGAAAACATAATAGTATATAGGTTTTTTTAAACAAAGTTATTTGAACCAATATATTTTACGATTATTTATTTGTATTTTGAACATCAGTGAAAACACTAAAAAACGTAATATACGCACTCATATAATGTAGATTATAGATATAATTATTGTTTTGATATATTATATATTGTTAATAAAAATATTAGAAGAAGGGTCTATTCAATAGGGATCGGAAGCACTTCATTCATTGGGTATGATACTGCAATATACTATGATAGGTAGTGGTTATATTTAATTTTCAAGTAATATTAATCATTGTTTTTAAAAACGATTCTGAGCGAAAATTCGGCATATTCGTACATACAACTATTATTTGTTAAACATAAATTTGTTTACAAATTTTGAAAATTGTATTGTGTATGTATGGTAATAAAATACATACATGTTAAAACGTCAACTTGATTTTTTTTTTATAATCTATCTCACTAATTTACAATCTTGCTAATATTTAATAATGAAAAAACGAGTACACACATTACGATTGGATTAGGCTTTTAGTCGAAAGTAGAAATCGATTAAAATCGATCTAATCAGAATCTAAAATAATTTAAAAAAATAAAAGTAATTCTAATTTTAAATATAATGTCTGATTTTAAATCATTCCTAGCTGAAATAAATTATCACAATACTGCCTATATATATATACGAACATTAAACAAAAATAATAATTGCATTGGCTGTATTCCTTGAGGTTCATTTAATTATATCACTGTATAGGATTTTTACAGTTGTGTTTATACAAAACTCAACTCCATTAGAACAAACGATATAAATTAGAATAGAAAGTAGCGTAGTTGTAGGCTTTTACATACAAATTATGCTAATAATGTGTATTCTTAAGTGTTTAATTTAAAAAATGTAAATCATAACAGTTTTTACACGTCTTGTGTGAATTTCGACTTTCCGTTCCTTATACTATATTACAAATTTCTTTTCGATACAACTTATTTAGACAGTTATTTAGGACCAAGTATACTTTTGTTTACATACCTACCTATTAAAAATGAATATATGTCACAAAAAAACTAATTTATATTTAGTATAAAATATGTTTAATAGTTATTACATTTTATCAGTATAATTATTGTCTATTTTATTTAAAATATTTATGAAATTAAAAATTATAGTTATTATGAATAACATTTTTAATTATATTTAAAAATAAATATGCATAGATATGCATATTTTCATCCAGAAAACATATTTAATTTTGAAACCTAAAGAGTTGTTCTTTAATAAAAGTGATTAAGACTAAGAAATGAATTACTTTTATTATGAGTAGGTACTTTGTTGTATCTTAGATGATACTTGATGATTATATGATGATCTAAGGTGGTTACTAAAAATGTGTATCTATTGCATATAATTATAAAGATATAACTACTTAACTATTTGTATTTTACATTTATTTAAATTTTTTAAATTTTAAATCATTTTTATAGGGTTTGTCGGAATTTAAAGAAAAATAATGATTTATTTTTCATTTAATATGTCGAATATTTTTATCTAAATAATTATATGTTTCTAAAATGTTCGTTTATTTCAAAGTTTAATATTAAATTTTTATTCAAGTCAATAATTTAAACACAAAGCTGTGCGGCAAGTATAGGTACCTATCATAGACGTGCCATACCTCAATGGCTGAGGAGGTCAGTTATAAAATTTAAATTTTTTACTTACTACATCGATCTATATTGTATATCTATATTTGTGACTTTTTTTTTTTTTGTATGGAAATTATATAGCACCTGGATTTTTTTCACCTATTTTACATAAATATGTAAATTTGTATGACAACTGATAATCACAATTAACAAGCAATGCTATTATTTATAAAAAAAAAACTATATAAAATCAATACATAATGCCTTAACTGTGTACACATAACTTAAAAATCATAAATATAGTACTTAAATAATTGATTAAAATCAGGTAGATCCTATTCAATAAACATGATAAAAATACAGTTATTTATCAGTTTGGTTAAACAAATAATTGATTAAAACACTTCAAATAATAAAATCCAATCAATTAAAATTTTCAATTTAAAATTTCATTCGTCTATTAACTGGTTTTAGTATTTTAAAAGTTTCAATGACATCATCATTGTTATCAATAATTTGGCACATGCTGCTGCAACTTATTAACAATACAAACCGGCATTTTTCACAAAAATACCTGTCCAGGGTTGTAAATGTTATCTACGAGTTACAATCGTGGTCATGACGAAAATTTTATACTCAGTGACATTGATAAAATTTCTTATCAATCGCCTACCGTTATTAAACATAGTATGTTGAAAACCAATCAGAAAATATAATCACAGATTTTATGTTATATAATATATTGATAATGAATATTTTGAAACTAGTTATTACGATTATATTTATAATCGTGAATAAAATATTAGACAAATTCATAGCTGTTTAAAATTTATAGTTTCAATCATGGTAGATTATAAGCCAAGAGCCCAAAAATTAAGTCACTGGGGAGGCCGGTGCCCACCCTGTCTTTGGTGGGTCTGGTTTTGCATTGGTCTAGTCTATTCGCATGTTTATAAGTAAACTTTTCGATTTCGTCTTGAATTGATGATATCCTCAGATCACGATGATTGACATCATTCCTGATAAATCGGTATGCTACGACAGTGGTAGGAAGAGTGATATTTTGACAATGTAGAATTGTTTTGATGGTATATTTGCTGGCATGACCCCACAATATTATATGTCATAAGTCCAAATCGGTTTTATGATAGCTACGCATAGAAGATATTTGTTTCCTAATTATAGTTTGGAATGCCTTCCAATTAGCCATCCGTAAAATTTACTCATTTTTCTTTGATTTAAATGTTTTTTGGCGGACATGGTGTTTCCACTATAGACGGGAATCAATATCCAAAATCAAAATATATATATTATCAAGTGTGATCTAGTAACACTTGAAAATTCTTGGTTTTACCTAAAGTATAATTAACGTGCACCGACTTATCATTGTTGGTCACAATTTTCCGATATCTCGTACAAATAAAGATATTGTCGATTGAGATTTATAAGTTATCAGTCGCAATCTGCTGATCTTTACTTATTGATAATATTGCTGGATCGTCAGTAAACATAGCGGTCATTGAGTGGTTGTTGGTAGAGAAATCAGCTGTGTAGAGTAAATAAAAGATAGAACGCTATCTCGTAGTACTCTGGCTTTTCTGTTTTTCTGCTAACAATAAAAATAAGAACTTCCTGATATAGTAATGAGAAAAACAATATGTTAGATTATTAATTTCATGTTTTTACTCTATAATAACATTTTATGAATTAATTTTAAATATTTTGAGCATTATTTTGAACAACCTTAACAAAAATTACAATAAATTAAAAATAACAAATAAACCAGCTATTATGGTTACTGAATATTATTTTTTTTCGTATAATTATAGACGTTTTTGGGTAAAAGGAATCAAATACAAATTTTAAAGTAAATAGCTTTTTGATTCCAAATTAATTTTAATCGGTACACTAAAGAGTTTTTTTTCTTAAATTTTCTAGTAGTTTTCCGAAGCGTAAAGGAAAACAACAAAAAATAAGAAAATATTTTGATTAATAATTATGCAAAAATATTTAATATTTTTGCATAATTGTAGTTTTTAAGCGCCTATATTTAGTTTAATAATACATACATATTTATTTCATATTTTTAGTGAATATTTGTATGCATATTTTGATATTTCTTAATGCATAAATTCATGAATATTTTATCATTTTTTAGTTTATTAAATTCAAAGTCCTAATTATTTACTCAAATATATTTCAAACTTATATTAAAATATATGCTGTTATAAAGTCACACGAAAAATTAAATAAATAAATAATAATTTTGTAATTTTATATTTTTATTTAAAAAAATGTTTTGTTTTAAATATTGATTCACAATAATATAAATTTAATACCTAAACATATTATTGGTTGAAGGTTTTAATTTTGATAATAATATTTAATAATTTATTTATAATGATCTTTTTCATTGAGTCACAAGTAGATAGTTGAGAACCATACATTTTATATTCCTGAAATTTCAGTATTATTTTTAACAATAGATAGGTTCAAAATATATAGGTATAAAAAACTTGTTTAGGAAATAAATTTATTAATCTGTAATCAACATATTATTTGCAAATATTTAATACTTTAAACATTTGATATTGTACAATTTAATTTAATTAATTCTTAGAAAACTTCAATTGTTAAGTTTTAATTAAATTCAGTTAAAACTAGTAAGTTAATAAAAAAATATTTGTTATATTTTAACTTGAAGTTTGTATAGGTATTCATTTAAAGAGTTATACAGAATTAGTAATCTTACTCAGCCTTGAAAATGTAAAATTCTTTAATTGATTACCTAATTTATTATAAACTTGAATAAAAAAGTAAATAAATATAATATATCGTATTTAAACAATGAATATATAATATTGGTTCAATAACCATCCTACTTGGAATTTAAAAATTTTTTACGACATTTTCTATATAAAAATACTTATATTTTTTTCTGAATACCAAAAAGTATTTTAGCCGAAAATATTATATTTTAAAATCTTTTAATTTTATAGCTAGTTGTATCTAGGGTGATTGCTTGGACGGAATAATTTATATTATACCATAATGAATTATTCGATATGATATAAGTTAAAATTAAAATTTTAATTTATATTAGAATTATTTTAATTAGTATTCTGGTCAAGTCCATACATTTACGGACTTGGTAGTTGGTTCGTGGTTCAGTGCTGCAGTCTATAGTTTTAGTTTGTAGAATAGATGGTTCAAGTTCATCGGTCCACTGATCCGTTGTCTGAGACGGATAAATCCACCGGTCCAGTGGATACACCATAATATAATGTAGTAAAATAGTATGAAAATATTATTATTTTTTAAATTCTTTGTCATGACCACATTTATTTAAACCTACAGTCACGTAGTTATTGTCTGTTTTTAATCTTGATCTAAATTAGTCTTTTCATTTTTGATTTAAATTAACTTTTAATAATAATGTAAATTATTTTATTTGTTTTATAATCACTGAGTATATCAGTTATCACAAATCAATAGGACATAATAATTAATTTAAATAAAAATTAAACAATAAATATCATATTCCTAGTCATAAATAAAAATAAAAATTGGAACTATATGTATGTACATTGTGTAACGAACGAACATAACTCGGTGATCATAAAGTGATCATAGATCATAGATATCCGCAACATGTATATTTGTCTATGTTTGCTGAACTGTGTTCTCAAATTTTTGGATTTAGGTTCCTAACCTTGTACTGAGTTATTTCACCATGATTCGTCAGTGTATGAGTACTATCAGTGATCATATCATAGATAATTTGGGATATACTGATATTATTGTTAAAAACACATTGTATATAATGGTTAGAACATTAAATTAAAAAGTTAAACGTGATATTATATGCTGTATGTCTTGACCATAGGTGTTAAGGGCTATAGAAAGTAAAAGAAAGTAGCAGATATTAGAATTAAATTAAAAAAGTCACGAAAGTATTTAGAAACCCAAATAATTCAAAAATCCAATAGTTAGACATTTTGCTCGAACAAACAATAATAGACTTGCGAAGCCACAAAGAAATATCGTTGTTTTGATTATAATAACAATATATTAATAAGTGATAAGTCGAGAAGTGAAATTGTTTCTTACATCACGATTTACACATATAAAAAATAAGTTAGGGAAATAGAAAACAAAGTATAGAAATACCAGTATACCATTATTTAGACCTTTCTTAATTGCTTTAAATGTAACAAACTTCTTAATATTCTAAATCAATGTATTGCGTAGCTTGTTAAATTTTACTTGTATTTATATAAAATTATTTATAATAAAATAGATAGTAATATAGATATCACAAAGACCATTTCTGGGATTTAATTTACTATCACGTTTATCCGCAGGACGAAATCCGATCTATTTTCGCAGATTGTAACTTCGGATGATAACCGATATAACGGATGATAAATCAAATGTCAACGAGATCGGTTAACCACGAGCACGTACCACGTGGATGGTATAATACACGTCAATAAATATGTCTATTTACGAAAAAAAATTAGGTTATTCCGAAACACTGTCTGGGTTGTTCCGATAATTTCGCATCGACCCGTATCCTATTTAACTATAGAATAGACTTTCAATAGACATATAAAAGACGTACATCACTGATATATATTTTGACTGACAGCCGTCGCATATTATACAGAAACTCGAAACGACGAAATCAATATTATTCGATATTTTTGGCAGTATATAATATTGTAACAATTATTGAGATAAAACGGAATCGTTGATGTGTGAATTCCACCAGATATAGAATAAACGCACAATCGTGATATTCTTTCCGTTCTGTATTTATTCCACATGTCCGCAAATTATACAAACCGAATATTGTAAAACTTGATCGAACGTTATTTATTTATTTTTTTCATTATTATATTTCTATATATGTATACACACCGCAGTACCGTACATCATCACACACGCGCGAATACGTCGTTTTACGACCAATCGATAGTACTATATACATCGTATATTATATTGCTCTCGGATAACTCGTGCCCTTATGTATTATACTATTAGGTTATTGTTTATTTATTTTTTTTTTTTTTGTCCATACTCCGCATAATTCGATATTTTTCAAAAACAAAAATTTCTGCTTTTTATTTTTAGGCGGTAATCCGATCGCTCTGCGTACGCATTTACCAGGACAGCAGTCAAACAAGGCCGCAGGACAAATGTAATCCCTCATAAATAAATATATATATAAACATATAATATTGAGGTACCCCATATATTATAATATATTCCCCTACAGTTCGCGTATAATAGCAGTGGCAGCAGCCTTTGGACCGTCGATCACGTCGTCAGACGTTTGATTGGCATCCACGACCGATCCCTGTCTGACCGATAATCCTGTTAATTTTCATTTTTCGCGCGGTACATACGGATACGTCGAAATCCTATGGTAAACATACTAATAACGTGTGCGTGGTTTCGGTTAACCATTTTTTCCCTTAAAATGCAAAACAAATCTGTCGCCCTAAATTACAATATAAAATAACGACGACAAAAATTAAATATTTTTAGAAACACAGGGATATATTATATTCCTATGATATTATCAGAGATCAAAAGTTATTTACTGTAGACCAATTTTTAAAATTTTCAATAATTTTTGTATGCACAAAAATATGTTTTATTTTTATTAATACCAATATGAAACAAATAAATAATTAACATATATTCAATGCATATTATATAAAAACGAATATCTACTAACTATATTTATAGTACATTTTTGACGATACCAATGTCAAAAGACTATAGGATTGATGTGGCTAGTGGCTTGTAAATTTCCCATCTCATATATTATTGACGATTTAGGGTGGACATCAACCACAAATATATTACAATTTATTTTTATACTTATCTTTCAATTATAAATCTATTACATCTTTATAATTGGTATCTATATAATAAAGTTAAGTTTTTATTAACATTTTAATAAAACTATAATTTATTTGGCGTAAAATTATTAGATCTCGTAGGTAGTTAATATAATTGTGAAATATCAAATAAGTTGTATTTATACTCTATATAGTTAGCTTATGTTCCGAGATAAATTTGAAATCCATTTTAACTCTTAAAACATATTATCTTTATATAATTACAGATTACACTGTACAAATAATAAAATATAACGAAAAAAAATAGGTGCCGTGACCCATGGAATATATATTATATATATATATCTTTAATTTGATTCATGAAAATACATTTTAAAATTAAATATAAAATGTCTTGATAAATCGCAATGTGTGCATCAAAATATTAAAAATTATTTACCGAAATGACCGAAATGCAGTTACCATTATCTAATATAATATTTTTTAAATTATTAGATATTTGTGCTAATCAAATAATATCTATTATTTCTATTATTCTACAATATAAACATTATATTTGTAAATTCTATTTATGGAATACAAAAGCGGTCCATTCTATTCATTTTTCTTAAAATAAATCTTTTTATTTTTTTCATCATACTATTTTTAAAAATATAGTTTTTATCACATTCTTTTCCACTGTTCCACGTTCACATTCTAATGTATTTACCTTACATTTTTTAAAACTTTACGCAGTATTCTTTTTAGTTATTCTCGTATCCTGATTTGATGCCTTAATGTATCAAATTATGAAGCTAATTTTTACTGTTTTAAATCACTGGTTATAATAATCTTAATTTCATAACATAAAAACATAAATTGTGTTTAAAGTATTTTATACTTGATCTTTTATTCTACTCAAAATTTGAATAATTTATGTTGACCAAATAAATATTATTCATTATCGCTGAATATTCAAATACCGTTAAAATAACATAGAAACAATATGTACATTAACTAGATAAAAGTTAAGTTTTATTCAAATTCAATCTTATTGAAGCTTATTAACTTAATAAGTTCATTATTTTTATCAATAATATACTAAATAATTTAAAAGTTTATAATTCATTTAATTAACTTATACATCGAAAACATGTTATAAATATTATAAGTAACTTAAAAATAACTTTTAAAATGTAAAAACAAATGGTTTGAATATATAACCAAAAGATTGACAACACACAACGATATACGGAAAGTAATTGATAACTAATAAATGTTTATAACGTTTAACACCAAAAACGCTTCTGAAGCAGCAACCGGCTCCGTAAGAATCCGAAACATTTTGAGAACTGGTAACTAATATTAAAAGGTATTTTAAATGCATATAAATTGATAAACGATTCTTTGGATATTTAAAAATAAGTGGTTAAGGCTTCTCATTTAAAAACCAATTACTAATTTTTAGAATAACCGCTTTTCGTTTAAAACCATTTCCTAATTCTCATAGTCGGTTACCGGTTTTATGGCGATTCTAACTTTTTAAGACAGTTATTTACAATTTAAATAGGATTTTGAAAACCCTAATTTATATAAAGGATTTAAAAACAAAATATACAATTTATAAATTTATGATTTTTGTCGTCAAACTTTTTTTTCTTTGCCTTCTGATTCCGAAATATTTATTGAATTATTAAAATTATACAGAAAATAAATCCTCTGATAAAGGTAACTTTGTAGCAATCGAAAATAACACATTTATGAAGAATTCATAATAGTTATAAAATAATGGTAAACAACGATTTTTCCACAATGCTGTCACAATTTGCTGTCATTTTAATATATTTTATTTTAAACACGGACTAGCGTATATATATATATATCTTATATAATCTATAAACTTTGTGTACACCTAACCTATATAATATATATTTTTTGAAAATCAAATATATGTTTTCCCGATTTCGAAGCGTTTTACCTAACCTTTGACATATAGTGACCAAATACTAACTTGGAATATTAACATATCTAATACTGAATTTTTCATGTTGAGCTTTAATTTAACATTTAATATTATCGAATGATAAGTAAATACGTTACAACTTACGACTGATCACATTAGTACACATATTAACACAATATGACTATTAACGGGAAGCAGAAAACTATAACAATAAATAACATTGACGACTATATTTAAAATTCAGGTCTCGGCTATACACGGCGTTTTTCCGTCACGAATATCCGCAGCGGATATCCGTCGCGAATTTAATTTTTGAAATTCCATTGATTTAGATTAGAGCAGCTGTACACTGCGATAACAATCCACCGCCATTTTGAAAACGAATTTGGAAAATTTGAAAAACGCAGACGGACTGCGAATTTTTGTCCGAACGTCAAAGTAGTAAAATCGCAAATCCCGCATTTTCTATATGGTCGTATGAGATTCGGCTATACGGCCAACGATGTTTTTATATTGTATTCGATAAACTTTGTATAGGTATTGGTAATATAATTTTTACATAAAGCTATTTCAGCGCGATTTAATATCTCGTCAAATGTTTTTATAGACATTCTATAGTATTTGAAAAATTTGAGAGAAAAATTTCTCAAACTTTCATAAATTATATGAAACTGACCTTTTATTGGTCTCTCCTTTCCATAAGGATGCACAGCATATTATCTATTAATTGTTTTATTTAAAATATCTCCGTCTTCGTAGAACTCCTCCACAATGGTAAGAATCAGAGCTGGTGATATTTTTGGCATTATAAACACAAGTAAGCACCATAGAGTACGAATAAATGTGCATTGAAAAAAGTAGGTATAGAGAAAATAGAAAATATGTGCTACACTACTGTCATAGAACACCTATGATTAATGTTAAATATATTTTTACACCCATAGATAATATTTATACATAATATGAAAACGGAAAATGATAATAGAACAATGACAGTTTCTGTATGTATGTATTGTGTAACTACATTTTATACAATAATTATAGCTTATTATATTGACATACAATATTTTAAAATATCGTAAAAAAAACGACGGAATATCGCCGAGTGAAAACGTCGTGTATAGCTGTGTGTGTCGATTATAGGTATATAAATATAAATTCAAAGTAAAAATGATGAAGGTATGATAAACAAAACAAATAATATTAATAATATAATAATATATAAATTATAATTTTTTTTGTTACTTTCAACATGTTCCGTTACAATTACCGGTGATGACATGAAACGATTACCGGTAAATTTAAAACCCCAAAATATAAGTTTCGGTGACCGATGACCACTGTAGTTTTGTGCTATATTATAATACAGTATATTAGACTCATTACTTAATATAAATGTTATACCTACTCATAAGAAATAATCAAAGATTATAACCTATATTTATGGATTATAAAAAATTAAGTATGCTAAGTATATTTGGCCAAGTACCTATATAGGAGTCGAGTTTGAATAGTACCCATAGGCCATAGTACCTAAAATTCGATCTAGTTCCCATAATACGCTTATCACTTTTTGGTCAATTGTCCCCTATCACTTTCATAGATAGAGTGATTAAGTAATATTACTAGTATACAGATTCTGTTGTCTTTATTTAAATTATTGTATGCTGTAAAGTTATTCGTTAATATTTTTGATGTAAAAAGGCTTGTTAATATTACATTTTATTGTTTTATACTTTAAGTAATACACATTATGAGTGTCTACAAAATTTTAAATATTTATTTCATATCAAATAAATGTTCAGTTTTAAAATCATCCATCTCAAATCAACGGATAACATATAAATGTATATTGCCAAAACCTACATAATCATTGTTAAATACATTATTATATCGATTTGGAAAAAATTTAGCTAAGCCAGTCTTAAATCAAATTTATAAATTACATTATTATGTTATATGAACACTTAATAGTTGATATAAATTGTCTGATAATGCAATAATATATTTAAAGGTATTGAGTTATTTATTATTACATTTTTAATAGTTGTGTGGATTTTTTTTTCTGTTTTCTTTACGTACATATTAGATATATATTCAATCATAAGCTTGTTATGTATCTGTTACTATTGCACCAAAAAGTAATTAATTTGTTGTACTCATTTTATCGATGAAATTAATTTACTTCAAGATCTTATATATGGTAGGTACATATATGTATATTCCTCTAACATAATTATATGTAAATATAACACAAGGCAATTATATAATATATTTATTATAAAACTATCCATCAAAGTATAGATTTATAATCAACATCATTAGTATTAGTAGTTATGTATAGTACACCGAAGCTTCGCTCAGAATCAAATATTTCGAATGCAATGATTTATCAATATATTCAAATGCAATACATTCACCAAGAGTATTCTATCCGATAAGGGAATTGCTTCCACCCCTACTGACACCCGACAAGCGAAGTGTACTTTTTTTTTATAACCTATAAATGGTTTTTGATTAATTTGTAGTATACGTGTAATTCAATAAAATATAAAATTGTTATTAGTTATTATGGATCATTAAAATATATTTTAGAATATCTGCAGATAATATAGTTATCCGAAGGAAATAGATTTTAGTTCGAAAAATTCTAATTTTACAGTCATTTTAATGTTATTTAAATATAAAAACATTTAAATATATTTAATATATATTATAAAGTTAAAAGTAAGGAAAGTAAGACTGTATAGAGAAAACATGACATTGTTCACACCTCTCAATATGATTATATAGAGAATAGATTTAACTGTATATTTGTACATAATGTTTTAAAAAAATGAAGTTTTGAAAACTTAGCATAATCGTACTCCTCGATATTGTTTTGACGAGAGTTATAAATATTCTAGTATATTTATACTCCTGGAAGGTATTATAACCCTAGAATAATCTTGCCTATTAGTATGATTGTTTTGGGAGGTATAAATATTATAGGCATTGAGTACAAGGGAGTATGATTATCTTAGGAGAATCGTACTGCTGGAGTTATAATATTATTCGGGAGTACAATCAAATCGTAGAGTATATTACCATTGTAATTGATAATTAGCCCAAAATTAAAAATTAAATTGATCCTGCATTGTTCGGGTAAAATTGTTCGGTACTATGTAAGAGAAAACTCGTAATAGAACTAACCAGTGTGGCAAAAGTTACAATTCACGAAACGTTGAAAATATTTCGAACTCCAACTATTATGAACAGTGCCAAAACGTTGTCCCGTTTAATTAACAAAATATTTCATTATTTTGTTAGGTTCGTCTTTGCGGTAATGACAATAATTACTATCAAACTAACTTTTAATAAAACTTTTTCTGACAAAAACACTCAACTTTCTCTTATAGACGTTGTGTATTGCTAATTTAATCAATAATTTCTGTACCTAATTATTTGGTAAAAGTAGTATATAAGCAGGACTGAAATGTAATTGGATATACTTACGTGTATTATAGTGGACATTTCTGTTATCGCACTTGTTACAATATAATAGTATATATAATTGTATTAAATTGTATATTGTATTTAAATGAATTATCATTATTATTATACATATTTTTTTTTCGAGAAACTTGTATATTAAAAACAAAAAAACGTTTTTATATATTTCAGTTGATATATATCATTTTAATGTACGTAGCAAACTGCATCTTGACCATTAATAGTTTTAATAAAAAGTTAGTTTATAAAAATATTTTGTTGGATAAGTTGAGTTTATTTAAATAAATGGTCGTTTGTTAGTATGTATGTTAGTTTAATCGTTACAAAATATTAAAATTGCATTAAAAATTGTGATTATAATAATGAAAACCATGATGTTTCGTTAAATTATGATGAAGTATATTATTATAAATTATTGGCATAATTTCTATATTTTTTAAATAATAATTGAGATGTGGGTACTTATATCATGTGATAGATTGCATTTTTTAAAGTAACTTATACACATTTTGTAAATCGTTGCATTATTTAAATTGCCTACTCCTGGATATTTAGGGATCTAGATAAATCTTATAAAACAAAATGTACAAGTATAAATATTTGAACGTTCATATAATATATACGTTATGTAACGTACATTTTAATCGTTTATTTTTCTCATACATTAATTTAAATGAAAAAAAACATTAAAATAATAAATAATATATATATTATGAGTATATTGCGTATATTTCTTTATAGTTTTAATATTTATTTCATTCGTTTATGGGTTAACTACATATCATATGACTATTAATTGAAACAATACACTATTATGCATTGTAAGTAAATATGTCCGAGTTTTATAACTAGGACTTAAACTCTTGGGAAATAAAAATAAAATAATACGCTATATATATACTCTGGAATCTGGATAAACATAAATTAGTAATATTTTATAACCAAAATAAATTTTATGGAAAATATTTTTCACCATTAGTATAATGATATTATTATTATTATTGGTTTTAATAATATGGGAGAAAAACATTTTTTGATTAAAAACAAGTTACACAACATCATAATAAAATTTACTTTCATATTACGAGTATACAAAATAATTTTTTTTAACTGTATAAAGATGTTATTAGAACAATAAAACAAGTTATACATTCTGCTTTATATACATTGTATTCTAAAATCAATATAAACATTTTTTTTTATCAGCCAGTCAATTGCGGGTGGAAGCACTTCACTCTTTAAATATGATACCAGTGGTTGATTATTTCAATAAAATTATTTTGAACAGAGCTTTGTGTAGTATATACATAACTATAACCAACTACATAGAAAAAAAATTTAAAATGTCATGACGTCACCACATTCTATATTATATTTATAGTAATCATATGATAACCTTATCTCCAATTTTTCATTAGGTATTTTATAAACATTTTGATATCAAAAAATCTCCTTACCTACTTCTAATCAACTTTTTTTACCTGAATAGAGTTTGGAAATATGTGCCTACATAAAAAAAATCTTCAAAATAATATGTTCTTATAAATTCCTGAATATTTTCATCGCATAAATTTAGAGGTATATATTTATGTTTGGTGTAAGTTTCAAGTCTATGACTTTATTACCTTTAATATAAATGTATTTATTTGTAATTAAATATTTGTAACAATAAATCATTTTTCAAATTCACCCTTTCAATGGTGACTGGTATTTTCTAGTGTAACTACCCTGTTGTGCTGACTAAAATTTATATTTAAAAAAAAAAATTTGGAGGTTGGATTCTAATCAAGGGCACTAAACAAAATTTACTAATTTTATTGTACATTATATACATTATGAAAATATAATAACAATTATCATACGTCAACATAATTATTTTGATAGGTACAAATCGCGTTATATATCACACGAGAAAAACAAATATTTATTATCAATCTACCATGTAATTACATTTTGGGCATACTGTTACAAAATTCATTTTACTTATACCTTATTTGATATTGGTCCAATTTCAATTTTTTTTTTATTGCATCTTATTCGGCTATAAATTTACTAACAAATAACGTTATCGCATTATTAATAAAAATTTTATTGATTTTTAAAATTGACGGATACGCTGGCGCATCCATAGCAATGAAAAGGTTAATTTTAGTTTATTTTGGACTATCTTCCTTTATACTTAAGGAAACAACTGGAAAATAAAAATAACTGTTCTTGAAAGAAACATCCAGAACGAAATTTCTATCAAAAAAGTTCATTTTTTCGAAACTTCTACAGCAATCTCTTTATAACTTTATCAAAAAAAATTGTACTCAGAATAAATAAACTAATATAATCGTAAAATCAATAGATTTCCTGCTTCGCTCAAAGTCGAAAGTTCGATTATTAATTGTAAAAATATAAAGCAAGAATTTCACATTTTTTCTTTTTTAATAATCAAAATAAATAAATCAATTAATATGATACTGAAGCTGAGTGAAAAGTTCGATAAATAAGTTGTAATTAATGAAGACAATCAGTAATAGTATGTTTATTCATAGGTATCCAAATGTGGCGTAGTATATTATGGCATAACTTGATATTAAATTGTACGTATATAGGTATGTATAACGAGGTATCATGGTATTAAATATAGTCGGATATCCAGTCACTTAAATCGATTAACTATTATGATCTTAAATTTAAAAATTAAAAATTAAACACGACATACATACATTCATTTCTTAAATTTTTAACTACAAATGTTGCACATATACTTGTATTTTCAATTTAATGTATCAATAGCATTTTCATAATGGGAAAAGCGGCTTGGTATATATTATTTGAGTGGTTTTACTATTCTTATAGCTCCCAAAAAAAACTCTACACGATAAAGTTATTATTTAGGTATTCAATAAATAAAAAATGTATTGAATATTGTTAGTTTTAACCATACATACTTGATTCAATTAATATGTATCAATACCACTATTGTTACTTTACTCTTGCAAATAGTAAAATTGATAATATGTTGTAAAAAAAAGTTCTCAATATAAAAGTTATATTTATAGTGTAGAATATTCTTAGTAAAATTAGACGGAAAAGTTGTTTAACATGTATATAATAATATTAACGAGACATAATTAAAAATCATTAAAATTTTAATTTGGATCATTTAGTAGTCATTGACTTCTATAATTGTATTTTATAATTTTGTTTTTATGATTAAAAATAAATCATGCGTGTTTCCTTGTTTTTTTATTTCTCTACCAAAATTAACAAAAATAACTAATAATTAGTTCTAATATTTTCAATGTAAGTAATTTAAAAAAATATAATTTTGCGTAAATTTATAATAATATAACTATTCGTAATTAACTTACAAAAAACTTCTTATACTCTTATATTTCTTGATATTTTTAAGACGAAACGAAAAAAAAATATACAAAGAAATTATATATTGTCCAAACATTATAAATATTACTTTGATTTATAAAATATTAATTTAGTTAATTAAATTTTATAATAATTGTTATATAATTTATTAATTTATAAAGTTTAAATATAAAATAGTAATATAGGTATACGTATATGATATTTTTATGATTGTACACACAAATATATTATAGGGAGTTAAATATAGGTCGTATATAAAATAAAAGAGTAAAAAAAATATAGATACATACTGAATTAAATATAATCTATACCGTGGTGCTTCTAACGCAATTAAATATCTAAATATGTATGACAGAATTAAGAACAGTGGTGGATTTGTGGAGGGACGCAGGGGGACGGAGCTACTCTTTATTTTTTTCATGTTTAACAGGGTATCCCTTAATTTATTTACCAAGGAAGGCAAGGAACGCAGTGTTTGTTTGAATTTTTATTTAACATTTTTAAAAATTATAATTTTTCTTTGGAAAAATCGCGAAATTACAAAAATGAATGTTTTTTGTCCTTATCACATAATAAGTTTTAGATGAAAAGCATGATATAAAATATTGAATAGTTGATCTTATTCAACTATTATATTGGTACCATATATAGGTAATAAATAATCTTCATTATCCATGAATGGCTAAAGCCTAAAAGAATAGCGAAATCAATGCGACACCGATAAACTTTATTTCGGTCTACATCTAAAACTTCCTCGATTTTTCATTTAAAAGGAAAAGTGTTAAATTATTTTGAAAGAGGGCTTAAACTATGCTATCTTGAAAATATGTAACCCAACAGTGATGTAAAAAATTTTTTTGGATTTTTCAATTCTATTCATGTTATATAATAATCTAAAATGTTTTAAAATTGTCCCCTGGTTAAAAATCTTTGGATAGGGGGTGTGGAGGACGAAGTCCTCCACGGCATACTTTTTCTCTAATATGTCCCAGAACTCTAATTTTTTAACTAAGCTCAGAGTCTGTCCTTATTTTTTTTCCAATTCAACCACTGATTAAGAACTTGTTTCTTATTAATATATTTGGTGCAATAAGAAAAAAAGAATAAAAGATCAAAGAAAAATGTATATTAAAATTTTTATTCAACAAAATTAGTCATAATTTATAGACTTAAAGCTAGAACATTTGTTCATAGATTTATCATACATATTTTATTATCAATTATTTAATAAAAATTTTGCTTATTTTATAATTCTGTTTCTCTCTTTACCCTAGTCTTCTATATTATAATAAAATTGCAATTTAGATTGCATTAGAGATTTTTTCAGGAAATAATTTGTGAATTTAGAATTTAATATAGGTATGCAAGGCGATATTTTATGTAAAATAATTAAATAACATTATGTAATTGTAATTTTTAAACATTTTAAATATAGAGGTCAAAAAATTCAAAGTTATTTTTATGATTGTAAAAATTGTATTACTTTATTATATCTATATCAAAATAATTATACTTCCTTTATATATTACACACATATTATTTTATTTGGTTATTTTAAACCCAGGCTGCTTCAGAAAATAATGGTACCCGGTTTTAAGCTGTTTTTAAAATATGTATATATTAATAAACAGTTCTTTGAATATTTAATAATACATTTTTAGGATAACTACATCTAGGTTTAAAAATACTTCCTACTTTTTATAACCGGTTACCGATTTTAAGACACTTCTAACTCATTAAAACAATTAATTACAAACTAAATAGACTTTTTAAAAACCTTTATAATATTTATGACTATTCGTCGTATAACTTTATGGTCTCTGCGTTTTTATCCAGGAATTTTTGTTAGATTATTAAATTTATTTAAAAAATAAATTCCATGATAAAGTAAACTTTGTCGTGATCACAAATAACACGATTTCATTATAAAGTATAAATTTATATAATTATAAAATTATAGTTGTAAATAACAATTTTTCCATAATCGTTCTTGCTTATATTGATATTAATATTTCTTTCATACCTCTTATATAATCTATAAACTTTGTACGTACCTACTTAACCTACATAATATGTGCGTACTTTTGACAATTGACAATAAGTCGATCAGATGATTAATTTATATATTTCACGTTTATGTTCTTTATAATTATATCTTTAGTACCTATCCAAAATTAGATACCCAAAACTATATATTTATACATATTAAAGTAACTACTATTAAAGTGTAATAAATAAATGTCATTTCTCATACTATAATACAATAATAGGTATTAGCATTGATTAACCAATAGTATTAGTTATTATAAAATAAAGATTGAATTATTATAAATATGCATTTTAAGTAAAAATAATGAAGGTATGATAAACAAAACCAATAATATGAATAGTATAATAACATAGGTATAAAAATTTTATTTTTTGTTGCATCTTGGAAAAGGGTTAGTGTTTTTTTTTTTTGTTACTTTCAACATTAGTTTGATTCCGTTACAATTAACGGTAAAATTAAAACCCCAAAATATAATTTTTGGTTACCGGTTATCGATGATCACTCCTTAGATTTAATAATAAAAACCCGTTACTGGTTTTAAACTTGGCTTTAAACACTGTTTTGAGTTATAATTTTAATACATATTAAACTGAATATTGTTGAGTATAAATATGTTAACACTATAAAATTTTATTTTATTATCTAAAATTTTCATCTTTCAGTCTTTTAACAAGTGTTTTTTCAAAATATTGTAAAACCAGAGTCCGTATAATCCCGGACTGTATTTTCACGGAAAGTGACAAACCGTGTACTTCCGGACCGTAATCTTCCGGAAAAAAATACACGAAACGTATAGTTACGGAAAGTAGTAGCGGAAAGTAGAACCCCGGAATTTTAAAATATTGTAACCGTATTATGACGAACTGTAGAAAAACAGATAATATGAATAATTAAATTAATTTAAATTAAATTAAAATAAATGTAATATTTTATGAATTTGATAATCTGTGTTAGAAATCCGGATTCTTGTTATACGTGATACTATCTCCATCTAGTGACATATAATGTATTTCATTCACGAAACGATATTATATGCCATAGAGCATGAACTATGCCATAGAGTAATAATGGTATATGAACAAATCGAAGTCTAATAGTCTATAATACTAGTATTTTACAGCAGCAATTTACTAATATTTAATAGCAGAAATGTACTTTTTGGGGGAATACAGTCCAGATACATATCGTTTAAAACTTTCCACATTTATACGGTCCGTCACAATACGGAACTAATATATTAACTACTAATATATCCACCACTATACTGTCCGGGATTATACGGTCAGCAGCATTTTTCTTACCGGAGAAATACAGTCCGGACATATATGGTTTAAAACTTTCCGCTCTTTAACAGTCCGTATTAATATAATCCGACTATTTACATTCTGGAATCCAAAAGTCCGTGTGATTATTTTCCAGAATTTTACATGCGTCCGTAAAATCAATTCCATCTGACTCTATATACATGATGTAAGTAGGTATTTAGAATCTGAAATAATATCATTTCGATATAATAGCACTTTTTTATATACCTAGCTACGTTAAAATGTTTTAAAAGGAAGATAAAAAAAAGTCGTACCAAAAAAAGATATTATGAACATAATATTCTATAGACACTTATATTGTAAGGGACAAGGATAAAGAAAAAGTGGGGAACTCAAAAGAGAATAATTGTTTCAGTAGCTTGTTATACCCGCTTATAGATCGAGCACCAGCTGTGTGTTTTATGATCTCTTCTGTTTCAACGCCTCTATTTTCTTTTTTTGTATAAAAAATTCGCGTAAAAATGCCCCCCATTTATGCACGTTGATCGGCACCAAGCTTACCTCGTGATAAGTTTTCTGAAATCACGTAAAAAATATAATAATAGTAGAAAAAAAAAAAACGGTAAAAATCTTCCGGTACATTGATTCTTATGTGTTTGCGCGCACGTATATCGGATACCGATCGATATTCCAAAATTGTTGACAAGGGATGTTTTTTTTTCGTACGTTAAATAAAATAAAAAAAGAGGGTAAAATAAAGTAAAATAATTGTGTATAAAAACATGATATAGGTGTCCGCGAATACTAAACTGATCCAGACTTATTCTTTACGCGGATGGGTGACTGAAAACCGAATAATAATAATAATAATATGTAACTAGGTCTTTTGTAAATCGATACGCACGTATAGGTTATATATGTGTATACATTATATAAAAGGATGTTGTAAAATATGTAAAAAAAAAAATGTCATCAGAAACGGTTGAATAGATTTACCAAAATTGGCGTTTTTTTTCGTGACATATTATAATAATAATAGTATAATGCAGAGAACTCGTCATCCTAGATCCTGTTCCCATAGCAGATGGATGGTTAGTAATATGGTATGTATATATCACCGTCGACTATGATATTATAATATTAAATTATATTTTGTAAAAAACCAGAGAGGGTTTTTTTTTATGAAAAGAACAGCTGGGTATTACACTTAACCTAACGCTTAATTGATAAGAAGGTTTTTAAAACTATACTGTAGAAGTAAAATTAAAAAATTTGCAATATAAAATATAAATAGCAATAAACCCAGGAAGATAGTATCTTAGATTTAACCATAACCTGGATTATGTTTAGTAGTAAAATTACCAGTTAAATTTGTCTTGTTTTTATTTGTTAATTTTTAGTCAGATGAAATTAATATTATTTTGTTATATTAACTTAAATTGTTATTAGTATATAAATATCATAAAATTAACGCAAACCTGTATCATAACTTCATAATAATTTTACGAAATGAAAAAAGCCAAAGCATAGGTTTTTATAAAGCTACAGGTAGTGCATAGAAACGGTAAATATTAAAATTAAGATTCATAAATAAAAAACTATTGGAAAATATAATAACCACGAGTATATTACTCAATTACATAATGGGTATAAACTTCAAGATTTAAAAATCATCATTTTCGAAATTTCGAAGACGTGAAAAAGTCTTATTTTTACAAAATCATATTTTTCCGTTTTCTCATATTATTTGGTAATTTTTCCTCACGCATTAAAAAATTATTGGAAACATTGAAAAATGACCACTTTAAAATACCAATTAGATGTTATTTGTGACTGGAAAATGGTGAAGAATGTAACAATATAAGAATAAGTCTTCTAGTTCAAAAATTTTTTACAGAAAAATTTAAAAATAATAAAAATGAAAACACCATTGTAAAACCACTAGCTCTTTTGTTCTGCTCAGAATCTGAAAGTATTTTTAATTATAGATTCTGAGCGTAGCGAGGGAGCTATTGGTCTTACAATGATGTTTATTTTTTTAATTTTTTTATTTTTATTTTTCTGTAAACACTTTTTCTACCAAAAGGAGTGCTCCGATTTTTACAAGCTTACCCGGTTTCCGGTAGCAAATTGCATATAGTTGGTACTTTAAAGAGGTCATTTTTCAATTTTCTCAATAGTTTTTTAATGGGTAAGGAAAAACTACCAAAAAGTGAGGTAAAAACGGCAAATATACGGTTTCTTCAAATCGGGAATTTTCATTTCTTCGTAATTTCGAAAATAATCACTTGAAAATCTTGAAATTTACATCGAATATTTTATTTAGTGATATATTCTATATTCTATTCTATTAAAAAATGGGCACCTAATTTTGTTAATCAAACTCAAATATAACATTAAAACAATGGTTTGTGACTTAATTTTAACAGTGGATGTTTAACTCATATAATTTTATATTTTAAATGGTACAATTTTTTATTATTGTTTTATCACGATATTTGTAAAAATTATGTTCACGCTCAATAACTACAACTTTTCTTTGTATAATCGCAGAGTTAAAATTTTTCAAAAATGAAAGATGAGAAAATTTACTGTGCTCTAGCGTGAAGTTTTTTTGAAATATATTTTTTTAAAGTCTAAAATCCGTGATTGAAAATCGTGAAAAAAACATTTTGTTCTGCGATTACTGAAAGAGAAGTTGTAATTATAGAGCGTGGACGTCTTTTAATACTGCTAAAATGGGTAAGTAACAAACTCTTAATTGATTTAAGTGAGGTATTTATAATATATGCCATATAATAGCAGCGATTTTTAACTATTGACAAGGGGCTAATCGTAATCAGTGTCCTATTTTATTGCTACTTTATATACTTACATATTTTATTCTATGTTTTTTAATTAGGTGATTTATAATTAGAAGTTTCGATTCTATACGGGTTTTAAAAATGAAATTATCTTATATTTAATATTTACTACCTATTCGAACTATTCGGTTGGATTAGATTTTTGACTATTCGGTAGATCTCCGAACTATTTGGTTGGTCTGAACTATTCAGTTGGTCCGAAATATTCGATAGTACGAACTATTCGATAGTACGAACTATTCGATAGTTTACCGAACTATTCGGTATTATAATTGGTATAATTTGCATCAATCTATTCGATAGTTTATGTCGAAAAATCAGCATTCGGTCATGTAAAGCTATTCCAATAAACTATTCGATAATTTATGACAACTATCGAATACTATTCTATAGTATAAATCGATAGTAGGTACTAATCATTAATTATAACTTAACGTTAGCGACTATGGTTTTCCTGTATGGATTTCAATAAATATATAATACTTATATTTTAAATTTTTACTTATATCTACTCATGTTTTATAGAAAAAAACGGACCGCTTTTTTATTACTATGAGAACATCGTAATAGTAATGCCGTATCAATGTAGTAGTTTTTTAGTCATTGAAACACGTGTGACTAGTGGCTGACACCCGACAATTAAACATCGCTTACGGGGTGTCGCCGGCGGAGCGTGGCTCGACGACGGTTGGTCACGTGTCGGTCTACGTAAATAATTTAACAAGTGGCAAGTACATAAAGATATTATGATCTGTATGGGCAAATTAAAATGTAAGGACTCCTTTAGGGGTACTCATTGCCGATACTTTTGCGTCTCCAGGAAAGTTTAACTTTATTTAAATTTTGAACTTAGTGAATTATTTTATTTCTTTAGGAAACAACATTTTGGTCACCAAAACTGGTCCCATATTATTGTACCTATATAAACTTTTACGAAATAAAATTGTACCTAATAAACAGGTAATTTTTTAAATGTTTACGCTTCAGAAAAACTACCAGATAAAATACCAGAAATAAAAACGAAAAATACATCATGGTTATTTCCATGTAATTCCAAAAAAAAGCCTATAGATAAGTCTTGACATTTACATCCAATATGTAATTATTAAGTACCATATAAACGAGATAATATTTTTAAAAATTTTTAATTTTTATAGCAGTTATTTATTTCACAATTTGTAAATTAAAAATGTGGTAATTAAAAGTTTTTAGACTTGAAAATTTAATACAAGGTTAATCGTATGTTACTTTAACTATTTTCAAATAATGTGCATTCACTGGATTATTAAATATACTGAATATTTGATTGACATTAATAGTATTATACATTTTACGCAATGCTCCGTTTACAATCGTTTTACTGAAAGAAATTATTTATCATAGCTTTCACTACAACCACCACCAGTTTCCTGTTCAAATATCAATGTGCTTCCACCTCCTGCTAACAGGGGTTAGTCTTATTCCTGTTTTTTTTTATTATTTCCCATCAACCCTATATACCTATATTTCCAAAAGCGTATTGAGGTCGAGAATATAATATACGAGTCCTAGGCCGAGATAATAATATTATAGTAAGGAACAATGTACCCTGCATGGGATATGTGCATAAATCAAAATCCATTTCTCGTAAGTTATCTATATATTAAGAGGGAAAAAATGAATATTAATATTTATGACTTATGTAAACGAGATATAGAAATATCTAGACTATTTTTGAGAAGTTATATTGAAATTATATTGTGTTCAATTTTAAGTTTGAAGCTTAAAACACCATTATATAATGGATTTTAGGATCGAGAGAAAATTTCGTTTTTAATTAAATTTATTTGGTGTTTTATAAATTAATTTTACTTATATTAGGATCTGGAATAATAATATACTTTATATATATATATATATATAATTTTGAAAGTTAAAAAAGTTATTTCTATTATTCCATTCGTAAAGTTCCATGTTTGTTGTCTCAATTGGATAATAATAATTAAAATTTTGATAAATTATTTTGAAATCACGAATTACTAATTATATTTCATAAAAAATATTAGTAGTATATCAGATATAAATAATTTACGTCCTCCTGCTTATATCGTGATTCTACAATGTATGCTCTAACATTTTATACCTATATGCCTATAATTTTATGAAAAAAAAAAAAATAAAAATTATTATTAAAAATGTTTTAATATTTATTAATTTAGATATTGAAGAAGGGCCAACACAACGATTGGAGTGGTGAAGAAATTAAATTTGAGTACATTAAAAACTATAACACAATATAAATTTTTTCAATTTTCTTTGAGTTGTAGAGCGTGTTAAATTTCGGTTTTCTAAACGTAATTTATACAAAATCTACAAAATTTAAAGAAAACTAATAATATCTAGCTCCCTGAACCCTGGTAATCAAATCCATAAACTCATAACTATGTATAAGTAACAATACAGACCGATAATCAGGGATATAAGATTACTTATATTCAACATTTTTGTAGTTGATCATAACATAATACAATTTTATTAGGGGGGTGACTGTTCTTATCGCTCCCCTCCTAAAATACGCCACTGATCCATATTGGTTCAAGCTACAGGATTATATTAATACAATTTTGTTCTTAAAAAATGAATTTGTTCTAGAAATTCGCATCTTATTCAACAATACTTATAATATAGACTATTTAGTTTTCGATTGTATGACAGTCTATGAATTGCAATAATCGCATCCTCGTGGACCATAGACTCGTATAAAAATCTATTTTTCTTACAAATCATATCGGAAGTTTGTGAACAGTGAACTATATGATTACCGTGCAGGTACTTGTAGTCACGTGTATATATACGTATATATATATATTTTTTTTTTATCTAAATCTAGAACGCATATTATACTCGAATACTCGAACAGGATACCCTTTCAGCGATATAACGCATTGTCGACGAAAAAAATGATGGAATAAAAAATGGCTTAAAACGTCCTCGGTGTTACAAAGTTGAATGCAAATGTGTCGGCGATGAATGCCAAGTACACGAGCGCGGGTCCTTTTCACCGGGTGTATTCGTATAGAGCGCATTTATAGACTTACGTACTTGCCACTTGTTAACTTGTTTACGCGAACCGGCACGTGACCGACGACGTCGAGCCACGTGCCCTCGCTGACACCGCGTAAACGCCGTATAATTGTCGGGTGTTGGCCACGAATGGCACGTGTTGACGGTTAAAAAAATGCCATGACAAAATACCATTAATACTTTTTTACAATAATATCACGTAAATGTCCCTCGGTTAAAAAAAGCCTCGTATCAATTAGGTGTCGCGTGCGTCCACTGATCCTGCCGTTCGGGTGTCAATAAAATAATAAAAAAGAAGTCCTGCTGTCCTCTTTTACAGACACGATAATCCCAGATTTCGCTTAGTGTGTATGCGTGCTCTTGGATCATGCGTCCTGGGAATAGTAACTCTCAAGGACCCATAAAAGTTTGATAGTTTTATAATTTTGGACCATATATTTTTATAGAACATTAAAAATGTGCACAAATAATATGATCACTATTTTTTTGATCAATGTTTTGCTTTAAAGTTTTTGATTATTAATTTTTAATTTATCATAGATGTTGTCGTTTGATGCATGAATGTTCAAAACATTGAATTCTGTGTTTCCATTACCAAGTGCCTCGTTACATTGTAGAGCACCGGACTCAGATAATATCATTACTCATAACATCAGAATGTTAACGTTTTCAATATTATTTTTGGATACAAAACGTCTGGCACGTCTAAAAACTGGTCAGAGACACTCGTTCACTATACGCTCACTTATACAATTTAAATCGGAAATATCCCCTGATTTGTTATGAAAAACCACATCAAATGGATAATAGGGAAAAGTAAATTCATTTCGAGTGTAATTATTAAAATCAAAACAAAAAGTAAAATTAAAAAAAAAAATAAAAAAAAAAAGTGCAAAAAATAATTTTTGATCACGATGGTATTGAATGTGAGATGCAACCCAACATATGGCATTATTCTATTGAAGTATAATGACGAATTAAATAAATATTATATTATTATATAATAATTAAATATGTTCTGAAATAAGTCATTTAAGAGGACTCTATACCATTTGTTTTTAAGGGGTTCTGTGTAGTAAATATTCAAGAAGTTTTTGAATAATTAAAATTTAACTATTAAAAAATGTTAAAATACATTTTAAAAGTAACCTAAAAATACTCCCACATCTGAACCACTCTTTATTGGTAATCACAACATTTGTTCTAAAACTACTTGTGGCTTTCTGATCACAGTTTAATCAAAAATTATCCTAAAAAAAATATACTTACACTATATAAACGATGAGAACATTAACTAAAATCGGGCATAGAGTTTTGGTTTGATAAGTATATTTTAACTTATAAACTTGTCATCGAAAAACGTCATTGGAACGGGATTTAGAAAAACAAGATTTGGAGAACCGGGATGACATATATCAAAATACTAATCATATATTCTCATAACTGAATAATTAATGCATCCATATTTTCAAACGGTTGGGAATGATCTACTAGGGAGATATTAAAAAATGTTCAAGGGAGGAGTGAACAATTTAAAAAATGGAAATGATTATAATAATGTAGGTATTAATTAATAACATTAAAGTTTCATTTCAAATGTCATATTCTCAATAAAAAGTTGTATTATGAAGAAGGGAGGAGGGCAGTGGTTGATTTAAGGTAAGGTAATTTAATTTAAAAAAAGTAACCGAAGTCTAAAAATCCTAAAACCTAAAGGTGGCTTGACCTCAAAAGTGTGCAAAATTTGAAAAACCTTAATCTATAGTATGAATATGAACGCAAATAGGACAAACAATTTGGGCAAGCTAATTTTTTTTAATACTTCTTGATAATTATAGTCCTATAAAATGTTTGCCCAAACATATAATATGTACGATATACTTATACTTATTTATCTTATATCTATAATATGAAAATGTATACAAAGGTCAAGGATTATATCAAAAAGACATTAAAATATTATTTGTATTATTTGTATTTCAACGTAGGTCAATAAAACATGGAAAAATATTATGCTAACTTGTCTTGTTTTTTCATTAATTTTTCTTTGTATGGTTTTTGATAAATCAATATAGTACCCGTTTTTCAAGTTTCCATTTAATTAGTGAACACTCTGTTATTACATATTCAGGAAAACACTTTAATTGTATTCTTGTCAAAAATGCTGAACAATTGATATATTTTTGTATATTATAGTAGGTGCCTAATTTTCGAACAATTTCCCTCTAAACCAGGTTATGATAATATCGTGTATACAATCGAAAAAAAAGGTCGTATAGTAATATATAGTAATATTCTGTGATACACCATAAATATTTTTTTTATGTATCTATTCAAATGTCATACATTTTTCGGAGACTAAACGACCCAGTTTCCCAACTATTTGCGCTAATGAATATGAAATATAATCCTTGGTTATAAATTACATTCTACCAGGGCCGTCCCGAAGAAAGATTTTTAGGGGAGTGAAAATGTAAAACAAATAATATAATAATTCTCTTCAAAACATAAAATAAGCAAAAAAAAAAAAAAAACTAATCGATTTTTTTTCAAATTTTCCGACTAAAATCCTAATAATTCATTGTTTGTCGACTTAAAATTCCAATAAACACTTCATTTCTGCATAATTTCTCGACAAAATCCCAAAATACTTCATTTAAAACGTGAATAAGCAAAAAAAAAAGGGTCGCATCGACTTTTTCTTCCGACTACTTTCCTACAGGAGGAGGGGGAGACACCCCTTCTCGGGATGGCCCTGCAAACTACTACTATTAATTGTGTATACTGATAACGTTTATTTTAAAATAACACGACTGATAACGCTTTTTTTCTTTTACCACGTCCACAACACCGCACCATTAGTGTTAACATTTTTTGTGAAAACGAACAGATGAAAGCTAACATCAATGATTAACGATAAAATCGTTTTGCGGTACGTGCATATATATACGTTGGGCAAATGTTTATATCGAATGGTTTAATAAATTATACGAATGTGTAATAATTTAGGGATTTACGCCATTAAAATGCCTCGGTAATAACATATTATATGTACATTGTACGTATATTATATATATATATATATATATAGACAAATATTAATTTGGCAGAAAATAACTCACTTGAAATTCGGTCGAATTTAATTCTACAGAACTATATAGCTACTGCATGTTAAATAGGTTATTATATTTTATATTACAAACGAGAAACGTATATTAAACAAATGTTTCGTATATATTATAGGAATATCACAAGTGCGGAATACAATATTTTACCTTGTCACTAACAACATTTAAATATATTTTACTCCCTCTTTTTCTCATTTAATATATAGGGTATCATCGGTCAATGAAAACATTCATATTATGTATTTTTCACAATATTTTGAACAATTTTTGCATGTAAGCAATCAACGTGTGGGTGAATAAAACGCGTGTCATATAATCGTCGTTGTATCGTCGTAGGTATTGCCCAAAAAAAAAAAAATGATCGAATTTATTTATTTTTATTATTATTATTATTATTATTATTATTATTACTAGCAAAAGATACCTGCAGTGAATATTGTGAATGGCATTTAAATGTTTGAAGCGTGTGTAGCAGAGTGAAATCGGAGTAAATCTTTTCGGCCTAGAATTTAAGAATTTAAGTCCATTTGGAGAAAATTTTTCTGCTCTAGTTTTCTAAATATTATTTTTTTTTACTTTGAAAACCTCTAGCTGTATCCATTTTAGACATTTTTTTTTTCTATTTTCTCGAAACTATATTAGGAAATTTTATATTTTTGAAAAATCCGATGTACCAGCATATTAAATTCAATTGAATATACTAGATATTTAATTTATTTCGTAACAACTTGCAATCATTAAAAAAAAAACATGTTACTAGAAATATGTAAATTCCATTTAGTAAGATCATTGGTTAAAATTATATATAATAGTATACATATGTCATCTATCGTAATAGTAGTATTCTTCACTAGAAAATGCAATCAATATCTCTGTAAAAATTGATTACCCTCCAATTATTAATATATTTTAAATGTACTAATTGAATTTAAACGATAATTATACTCTTCAAGGTGTCTTGAAGTTACTTTTTATTATTTTTAAAAAGCTTGATAAAAATCGTAAAAGTATTTACATACTTCCTTCCATATTAAAAATGTCTCTATTATACTTATGTGGATAATGGTTCTACAAAGCGAAATTTGAACTTATTTTTTGAAGGTTCTTATTTATTTATAAATAAATTGTAATTTTACTCCTTAAAATAAACACTTTAAAAAAAGGCATTTAATGTTATTCTAAAGTAATGGGTTAAATAAATTGAAATTTATATACCTATGTATATCAATATCCATCCTTGGTTATATAGCATACGTTTTTGTAAATGTACGACGACATCGTCTGGATTTTACCGACCAGCTAATAAAAACATTTACATTGAATATCCACGCTGTATGTGAATTTGGATTTTCCAAATCAATATTCATATTAACTAAATGGTGGCGCTTTTTTTTGCGTAGATAGGAGGTCTATGGTTTAAATAATGTATCTTACCTGCTTCCCGTCGAAATATTCAGATAATATATGTTACACAAATATGAGAACCTACCATAAATTAATAAATACATTGCTAATATAAAAAAAATGTTTATTTAAAGTACAAAATATGATTTAAATTAACAGAAAATATCATCATTGATGCTTTCAAGGCGAAAGGAAGCCATAATGGTCGAGAACAAATAATCGTCACACAGTATCATGGGATTTCGTGGAATAAACGAGTGAAGAATTGCGTTTCTTCTATGACATCTTTTCTTATTTTTTACTAATTAGGTATTGCCTAGGGGTTTGTCGCTCGAAGCGCGATCCGTTCAGTTAATATTGGTTCGGACGACCTTCGCAATAATGGCCTAGTTTACACCGTGTACTTGATACGCGTACCAAGCGTTTAAGCCGCATTAAGATTTCGGTGTAAACAGGAGCGTATCAATATAGTCAGACCAAATTCGAGGCTCGCCAAACACAAAAATCATTTATTCAAGGTTATGTTTAATTTGTTTGTTGTTTTTTTCTGGGTGCTATTAACAGACATTTAAATTTAAATATTATACTTCTCTAATTTTATATAATTCCAAATAATTGAATGTTATGTTTTAGTAATGTTTTGATAACAGAATGATAATACCCTCGGTGTAAACATGGACGTATCAAACATTTGATGCGGACCTGCTTGGTGTGCACCAGCTTAGTACTCGTGGTGTAAACTAGGCCATTAAGTGCATTTATTCGTATGGTCGATTTTATTATCCTTTATGTGGATCGTTGATTGGCTCGTACATGAAAAAAAAAAATGAAAAATGATTTACTCTATTTTTACGTACGTCGTGAAACTGCCACACACAAACGGTTTACGCATATTATAATATATTATATAACAATCGTAACGTGCATATTATTATATTATACGCGATTATTACACTGGTCGTCACTCCATTCGCGCATATATTATTGCGTTCGTATTTATACCTATATATATATATATATATATACGTACGAGTGTGTATATGTATATGTATATATTATATTTTTGTATTATATAAGGGGCAAATAATAAACCGGCATGCATCGAATAAAACAAAATGTGCGTGGAGAGGGAGCGGGGGACACGACACGATACGTCATGGTGTTAAGTACACAAGGGGTGTGGGGGAGACGAGAAAAAAAAAAGGAAAATAAGAGAAAGCCACCCCTTGTACATTTTTCACGATAGTAATAATAATAATAATAATAATAGAAATAATAAATGTGCAGGTCCCGCGAACTTGTACGTACGATTCGCTGCCGGGGCCACGATATTATAACGTGGCATACAATATACAGTACAATAATAATATGTACGTCGAACGAACGCGCAAGCTGTGCCGAATGCGCGCAACAAAACAAATAAACCGCGTCCGAGGATCCGTCAAACCCGAATCTGGTCCGAATAACTTGCGTCGTCGGTCCATCGAAAATGTATCATATTATACACAATGTATTATTATTATTAGGTATTTTTATAATAACCATTGTTGTCCGCGAACAAACGGTCGCTGACGAGTGGCCGACGATGATTATTATTATTATTATTGTTATTCCTTTAGGCGTGTACACAACACGTCGTCAATATCCGCACGACCGATCAAGCGCGGTATCCGGACGGTTTCGAATTTCGAAAATTCGCGAACTTAATACGTGCAGGTAATCGACTTTTCGAATATAATTCGTTTGACGGCTAAAACGATAATTATTATTTATCAAAAAATCGAAATAACAAAAAAAGAAATAAATAAAAATTACGTCTTACAAACGTTATGGAATACGGGTAATGTTTACAATATTAGATATTAATATAACTGGACGTTGACCGAATTATATCGAATTAGCTGTCCGATAGTAGTATGCAAAAAACGAAAATACTGAAAAAAGAGTTGTTCAAACAAAATTTTCTTTTCAGTTTAAAATCAATATATTATGCAATTCAATAGCACAATACAAATGAGTGAAATATAATAATATACGATGTTCAATAGAATAAAATATATATATACTAATAGAGATGGCTTGTGAGTAAATAAATTGGAGAAACTGAAAATCTAATCTAATAAGATATTGAAAAAATACATTTTCTAATGAATTTGTCTTCTTTATATGCCAATAAAATGTTGGGTTTCGGTCTATTTAATTTTAATTGACATTGTTCGTAAGACTACGCATTAAATTTATTATCAAACAAAAAGTAGAGTATAAAAGTGTTTTCCATTATATAGAAAATATATCTTATTAAATGTATACATATATATATATATATATATATATATATATGTATATATCCCATAGAGCACGAATATATTTATTCAATGTTTAATAAATATATCATTTTCATTGATAGGATATTTTTAAATATTTTTCAATATATAATAAACATCGTTTGAATTCTATTTGTGTGATCATTACTTAATATATATAAAAAAATGTATATTTTATAAGTTTAAAATAAATTAACACTGAATTGAATAAACAATATTTACATCGTATTTAAAATATATTTAGACGTATATACTGTCAGTTTCAGCTATTAAAAATATATTTTACTAAATAAACTAAATTTTAATATCGTATAAAAATAAAAGTTGAAAACATAATTTTTTTAACATTATTTTTAACACCTAACATGTGTGATGATAAAAAAGTAGTAACTACAAGAATATTAATATAGTCTAGTGTTTCCAATATAAATAGATACCCGATTTTCAAAATCGACTTTGTCAACTTGCCCATGGAGTCAACTACCTCAGGTCTCTCCTACCTGTGGCTGTATATATTTATAGAACACAATTGAAACTAACAATAATTTAAAACATAAATATTGCATATTCTTTGAATTCAACTTTCCACTTTCAAGAAATATACACTAGTATAGCCCAAATATCTAGTACCAAACAATTATTATTAATTTCTGTCAAAATTCATCTTTATTCCATCAGTTGGAATTCATTTGGAGAAGACTCATATAATATAATATGTTCGTTCTTCGAGTAACCCTTCAGTGTCCTTACAAAACACTTGGAACTTTGAACATACAACAAAGGAAACAATGCACTCAGGTTAGGTTTAAATATACGGGCACCCCGGGGTGATTGTACATCCAAGTGCCAAACCAAAATACTGGTATAAACGAACTGAATAATACATAATATTGTATGTTCAAGTGTCGAACCCTCGATAATGAGGATAAAGGCTAACGTAGTAAAAAAATAAAAATAAACTGAAAAAACGAGATGAACTTTTGATTTCCACACATTTTTGTAGATTTTTAAATTTGTGTTCATTCCCAGACTAATAAAATACAAAATAATTTAAGAAATTAAAGATTTATTCTACTGTTGGTAGGAAATAAATTGCATTGATTTTATATCGTTCAATTACAGAAATCTGTATAATTTTTTAAAAACGTTCGATTATTTTTTTAATTTTTCATATAAATGTGTGCATATGAATATTATGCACGTTCAGAGTATATAAACAATTAATTCACAAAGGTAATAAATTATTTTATTGGAAGTGGACAAATAAAAGAGATTCGCATAGCAAATATTTCAATTAAATCCTTAAATACAATATTTTTACGAATTAATAAAATAACACAAGCCATATAAATACACTTTGATGGTATAATTTAATATCGGTAGTGAATATTGAAATTCAATAGAATAAGTTTAATCTGTCATAAATCATATAAATACTAGTTTAAAACTTTCAGTTTATTGATTTTAAATAACAAATAATAATACTATTATATAATAATAAAATGCGAATAAATTTTAACGAAGTGTTCACATATTTAATAAAAACATTAATAATATGTCTATTCAAAATTAATTGACTCGATAAATTATGTGACGTAGTAGTTCCGCCTTCAAAATTTCGTAATAAATTGATATTCAAAATATAATCAGTCAAATTAAAATTATTAAAATTTTAAAAATTACATTAAAAAAAAATAAATAAAAAACACCAGTTTTATTATTATTATTATTTATTATTAAATGTTTCCATAACATAATACAATTTACAATATATAAATTATATAAGAAAAGGTTTGTCTCCAAAAGTCTGAACTTGTAGAGTAGAGAAGAGTTCATATTATTACATGTTTTAAATCTAACTTACGTTATCGTTGTTTACAAAAATCTTAAATAAAATATGAGCGAGTAATAACAATACATGTTACAAAAATAAAACCATTTTTAATGCAAAACAAATGTTATGGCTAATTACAGGTATAGTATAGTCAGTACTGGATCTAGGAGGAGTGAACCGGGGCACTTGCCCCGGGTGCCATTATGATGGGGCGCAAAATGTAAAAATATTTAAACTTTTCGTCCCGTTTTTGATTCCATTCTTCACTTAATTTTTAATAGGAATTGACGAATGACTTTTTTTTTTTTTTGCTTATTAAAATTTATAAAGAGGCGCCACAATTATATTTTGCCCCGGGTGACAAATTCTCTAGAGATCTGGCATTGAGTATAGTTATTAAAAATTCATTTTTTTTTTCAAAATGTTGACATTCTTAATTTAAAATTAAAATATTTTTTATATTACTTGAAGGTGTGGAAAATATTATATTAATACCTATTTATATTTATATTAAAAATCACCAGCGTGTTATTTTTAATTTTTTTTGGACACATCAATTAGTATTATGATTAGGCAACACACAAATTGTCAGTTATAATTGATTTTAGAATCATACATTTGAAATCAGGTCTTGAATGTTCTCGTGTATTTTGCAAATATCATTATACTCATACATAAATTCTGTTAAATAATAATTAAATTACAATATCTGAATAATAAACAGAAATTAATCTGAAGGAATATCACAGTATACCTGCAATTAGTTTGATTATTCACTATTTTCTATGACTCTCACATAGACGTTAGAAGAATCAATAAAAAGTATTATAAATGTGGAATGTCGGTGGCACCACCATGGTTTACTAAAAATAGTATATTCAGTTGCAAATAGATAAATTTGAACTTGTAGATATTTGAAAGTTATTTGTAATAACATATTATATAATTTAAATATCAAGAAAAACAATAAATAAATAAAATATAAAAAGATAAATAATAACTTTTGTTTTCGTCGGTTTATTATATAATATATACTGTATAATAAAAGTACATAAAATTTCTGTATAAAATAATAAAATTCACAATATGTTATGTTATATGTAAGCTTCCGTCAATATATTGAGCTCCCAACTTCGTCCGTTTGAAATTAAACACTTATAATAATAGTATGCATCTGAATATATTTTATGAATATAAAGCATAAACTGTATTTGATCGTATTTACACTAAATAAAAAATTATTCATTTTTATTTTTTTTTAATATTGTGTATTATTAAAATATCGTTGAATAGGTCGTAGTTAGGTACATGATTTAAAATCATTGACATTTATTTATGTCCCATTATAAACAGTGGCACACAATAGTTTTTAAGAGCACATGCAACTAATTATATATATATATATATATATATATATATAGGTCTACCCACATACCTACTTTTACCTAAGCAACGCATAATTTAAAAAAACGCATTCTACTTTGAGCTTAGCCTAGTAGTGATAGTCTTATAGGGGAAAGGGGTACATCAGTATATGAAATCAAACATTTACGTATGTACTATGTAAAGTTATAGTTCCCCATCCAAAATGTGATTTTGTAACCTCATTATTTCAATTTTTAACTATTTGTAATCTCATTGTTTCAGAGTTAAAAAAAATGTATTTATAGGGGAAATTTTGTATCCTTTTACATTACCCATATTGTTTCAAACAAATTTTATTATATTCCTATTGATTTGTAATTATTTGTAACCATCTCTTTATAATTTTTACTTTCTTAAAATAAATTCTGACAGAATCCTGATACCCAAAAGAGCTAAAAAACAAATGGTTTTCAATCAATAATTTTTAAATAAACAGCTATTGGTACATAAGACGGTATTGACCGCATATATTTTAAAATACAATACCACACTTTGTACCGGTCAGTAGGGGATGGAAATACTTCGTTGGATACTGTTCTGTACAGAGCGCGGTGTAATATACCTACATAAATATAACAGTTATAAAATTTAAAAATGTAATAATATACCATATTATATTATATTATTGTTTCAACAATATTTTCTTGATAAAAACGATTCTTCGCGAAGATCGACAGCTACAACTGTTACATATATAATATAATTTAAAATGTGAACATTTTATATCACTATAATATATAGGTACCCATTATTCGTATAAATATTATATTTTAGCTAAATATACACTTCGTTAAATTGCAACATCTCATAAATCATACTCTAGTAAACAACAAATATAATATATAAATATAAACCACATAATAATAATGGCTAATTTCAATCGCTTAAATCTAAAATGTCAATATACACCGTTAATATAACCAATGTACATTTACATATACATTTACATATATAAGAAAATACTATGAAACAATATTTTCTATAATGTTTACAATAAGAAAATATGCGATTCTTTATATATGTACTAATATTATACATATGTAATTTTGAAGGAAATATTCACATACAATGAACAATACTGTAAAATGTACTTTCGGAATATTTCTACGGATTTAAGGGAGTATTGAGAGATAACCCTCCAACTAAACTATTTACGAATTTTTTTATAAAATAGATAAACACAGACAAAGTTGTTTCTTTTTATCAAATGTATACAATAATCATTATAATAATATATGAAAATATAACGGTTAAATTATAAGGCTTATTCCTTTTTTTCTTGATAGGCTGCAGTGAACTAGGGCACTGTAGCTTCACTGTAAATTAATAAAAAGCTCGTACAATATAAGTTTGTTATACATATTTTAAAAGCCATTTAGATAGTATGCAAATATATTCATACTTTTTTTTTAGATTTATATATAGCAAAATATGACTGTGAGAAATCTGTAAAAAAAATATAAATTATAATATACACTTAATAAAATAACAATAGTCCTACAGACAATAAATAAAATAAAACATTTTTCTTCTAAATAAATGTAATCTTTATTGTTAGAAATTTAAAGTACAATTTAGATAAATGAGAAAACTTTAGACTGCGTAAGGAAAGATCGTGAATAAATAGGCAGATGGAAAATATTTTAAAATCCATGAAGATTTTAAATTTCTCAAAAATGAGATATTTGTAGAAAGTTGTACGTCCACAATCCCGCCCTATTTTACATTCTGAATGTGACAAGTGAGCTATTGGTTTTAAAAGTATTATTTTTTCTTTATATTATAGGAGGATATAAAATTATATTTCACATTATTGTTCATCACACATTTTCAATTATTATAAGAAAAATAGAGAAATTGGACTGTGCAGGATTATTTTAGGGTATTGACATTATTAAGAACGGGTTTATGATATTTTTTACCATTTAACTTAACGCAACTCTCTCATGTTTTGTATTTTCTGAATATAAGAGCCTGCAGATTGGAAACCCCTGCTCGTGATGATATTTACAATAGTACTGGAGAGACGCTAAATAAAAAGTGATCGTTATTCCGATATGTTTTACTTAAAAAAGTTTTTTTATTCATATATGATACCTATATAATTATTATTAACATCGTAGATTTACGCCACAGGAACGAAAACATTTCGGCGGTAAACTAACAGATTTTACATATTAACCAAAAATGGAAGAAAATGATAGATTTTATGTAATTTTGATTTAAATAGACATTTATGGAAATATTATATTATATAATCGTATTATTAGATCGTGAATGTATATTTACTTACATTAAGACGATTATACAGTAAATAACATATCTAGAATTTAGCATGAATGAGATTTAGCAATCAATTAATTTTTAATTTATATTTAATAAATGTATGATTTCAGAGAAAATTTTGTATAATTACTTACTAAAAACTACCAAATATTTGTTAATATTATTTTTAAATAAACATATATTAGTATACATGGTTTTATCTAAATTTAAAATGATATTGATGGTCATTTGCATATCAAACATTTTGAGGATTTTGAATTTTTAAATCATTTTCGAAAAGAATTAATTTTTAAAATTCTATTTTGATAATTTTGATGCTAACATTTTTACTAATTTTTTATTCTTTTCAGTCAAAACTTCCAAATTAAAAAAAAAAAAAAAAAATTGTTTTTATTTGTCTCAATTAATTTTCTTTGGTCCTTAATTATAAAAATTAATTGAAAATTAGTTTTTTTTAGTTTATTATACATATATATATATATATATATAACATGATTTATCCACAATAAATAATCAAGAACTATTATAACTCAATAATTATATAAATAAAATATGAACTATAGTTATGTTGAAAAATAAAAATTACTCAAAATTAAATACATTATAAAAAATTAACTTTATTATATCTTGTTAACCAAAGTCAATATACTCCCTTCATTCTTTATCGTTATAGAAGTAAGCCAGTCATTACTGTTCGGTTATGATTCGGGGATATTTATCGTATCATGATTAACCACACCTATGGTCCATAAATATTTTATGAATCATAAATCACATACACTCAAAGCATTAATTTTCATTTGATATCCATTTTGGAACTATAATATAATTTAATGTTAGGTTAACATAATCTATAATATATTATGTACATCGTGTCGAAGTTCAATCAACAGTTTGGCATATACAACGTATCACAATAATTATAATCATATTAAATAAAATCTTACGTCTAATCATTTGGATACAGGCTCGATTAAATTTGCCAAAACCCAATCTCCACATAAATAATAATATTATTAATAATAATAATAATCATCATCATCATGAATCTAGTAATTATCTAATTTAAAAAAATTAAAAAAAAAAATCCTATTTAAATTTGATTTTGAGGATATTTTGGGTTAAAGAAATGTATGTTAAGACATATGATTCAGCCCTATATGTGTAACATAGATTTTAGACCTAATATGTAATAAAGATCAGAATAAAAAAAATTGTAACGAGTCAACCTTGTTGAATGTACTCGAAATATAACTACGAATATTACGTCGTGTTAATAAACAATTTATGCGAGTTTCTAAATCAATAATTGATGTGGATAATAACAATTATTATTATCATAACTAGTTTCCACCAAAGTCTCATATCCATTTAACGGTATGTTATTTCTTGGGGGGAGGGGCCATTTATATGGTAAATATTTATTTTGAAAATCCGAAACGAACTCTCAGTCTCTCTTAACTACGTTGTGATTATCTAAGACGTAACCTCCGGTATATGGTTACAGAATGTAGTAGTATATAGATAATATATAGGTATCAGTGATGTTAAATTATCTGTTTTATAACGATTTTATTTCTAAACAGTTAAGTTCATTTGAATACATTTTGTATAGGTATAATGTGGAAATATTTTTAACATAAAATCCGTACATTATTTCAATACATCTCTCAATATGAATTAGCACCAACCAACAATATATATGTATTTACTATTTAGTATAAAATAGTATGTATAAATATTTTAAATTTTTTACTTAAAAAAAGAAGATTTTTTTTTAAATAACTGAAAAATGTCCAAAAATTAGGTTTTTTAAAAGAAGTTACTGACATTTGAAAATACAAAACATAAAATTGATTTTAACTCTCTTAGAGACATTAAAAAATGTCGTTTGGCTGTTATTATTCTTTTAATCGTGATCATGTATATTATAAGGTGGTAGATAAAGGTAGTACTTCTTTTTCATTTATTTTATTGTGGTCATTTTTGTTATATTAGCCATTTTTATATTTTTATTTAATTAAATTTGAAAAGTTTCAATGCTATTGAAATGAAAACTTTAATAATAAAATGTCCAATAGGTAGAGGGTGGAAGCATTTCGAAAGTAACGTAGCATTAGGGTGAAAGAATTTCGTCAATTATCCCTTCGATCTTTGGACACGATAATGTATTATTATTATTTTAAATGTGAAAACAACGATAAACTATTGAATTCGATAACTATGATTTTGAGAGTTGTCATTTTTATATTTTTTAAAACTATAAAATTACTTCTCGAAAATCAAACTATAGAAGTAATATAGGTACGTACTTTAAAAATAATCAGCCTTGTATGGTATTTGATTACTATTTTTTGTATTCAAATACTATTTTAAATACTTTTCGTAAAAAATATTAAAATATGTACCTATTCTGAATACTTTTTAAATATTTTTTATTAACTAAAAATAAAAATACTTTTTTCTGAACTAGAAAAACAGTTTTTAATTATTTAAATTTTAAATTTTAAAAAAGAAATGTAAAATGGAATGAATTCACTTTTTTTATAATGATAAAGGAATGGAATTAATCAATTTTCGAAGGATCTAGTCCATAATTAAATATGAATATATTGAAATGTTTGCCACACACTTGGCCGGTATGTAATCGCGAGGGTCTAAGTGGCTTAGCTTTCTAAAGTTAAAATTACCTCTCTCCCCCAATTCAAATGTATTAATTAATTTTTAACAACGCTAGGTACGATTGTGATAGGTATAAATAAATTAGATAAATCCTCCCCCCTCACAGTTTGGACCAATTTGTACTTATGCCTATAGATGCCAGAAAAAAGGAAGTAACTAAAATATACTCACACAATACTCATTAATGAACCTATAATCTTTAACACATAACTACGCACTATGAACGTAGTAATTCGACTTAAATATAATATTGAGTTTAAAAATAAAAATGTGTTTTCGAATAACCAAATTCTTTTTTTTTCTACATAACGTGTATTATTATATATATATTTTTTTTTATCAAAACAGGCTATAAATATATACTCTTATCGTTTCATAATATGTTATGAATATATTATAATTTATTAATTTGGTCCTAACTTATCCCCCTCCTGCCTTATATCCCTTCTGGTATCCCCGTCGACAAAACTTTTACCGTTGTACCGGACTATTTTTTTATATGTGGACAGGGGGACCCACATCCGTTTTACAATGACGACTATCGTGTTATCGTATTGTATTATCATTATTGTTATTATTTTGTATCGTTTCGTTTGCCGCTTCTTTTTTCTCGGCCACAGTCGAGTTCGTATATTATTATTATGACCCAAAGGGTTGCAGTACACGATTATTTAAACGATAACGAAAAAACCCAGCGAGCATAATCCCCCGGTAAAGGCTTTTAATCTTTTAAAAGGCTAAAATCCCTATTATGTCACGTTGGTGACAAGATCGCGTTTCATGCATCAGTAAAACATCATTAGATGTACGTGTTGTGTATGTTAATGCTCGGGCATTGTCGCAGCTCTAAAATGCTGACTGGATCGATGTTTAATGTATTTTTCATTGTAACCACTCCGAACACTAGTAATAGAAGTTTAGTCCAAATATACAATTTACCGAGTAAATATAAAACAACTTCTGTTTTATTGTCTATTTTTTCATTACGACCAAAGGTCTATAAAATCTTCGTATTTCAACACTTTATTTAAAACACATAAACAATAATTAAGAATTAAATTGTTCGTTAATGTTGATATCACATAACATCTAGATTTTCGAACTATAAATATAATTATTAGCTACATTTCCCGTCAGATTTATAAAAAAAAAAAACACGAGACGATGAAATTATATGTGATGAAATCAACTTTGAGCTAAAAAATGATTTAATTTTTTTTTTAAACAATTTAAAAATGTTCAAAATTTACATAGTAGTAGTTAATTCCAGGCTTTGGGTGTAGACTTTATGAAGAAAATAATATTATACTTGTGGATGTGTCATTTAATTATTCTGTAATATTCAGTAAATTTTTGATAAATCTGAAAATTATAAAAATAATATCATAACTATGATGTATAGTATTATATTATATTAATAACATTTTTAAAATTCTATATATTTAATATAGAATTAACTATAGAATCATGATAGATTCATGATAGATAAAAAATATTCATAGAATACCATGATTGGAATATATAAGATAAATCATGAATGGTATTCGCAAATGAATAAATAAAAATATACAAAAACATCAGATAAGGTTGAAACATTGCTGCAAATCATTAATCAATCTACAGATTGATAATAAAATAGAGAGAAAGATAATAATTAAATCTTCGTGGTATGCATGTATATAATAATATGCAAATATAAATATAATGGTATTTACATGGTGATGGAAATTTGTCATAATATAAATACCCGAAAAACTGAAAGAAGTTATATTATACAAGAAAGATTTACCACAGTTGTTTACAAAATCTAACTAACATTTACATATTATAATCGATAAATCTATCTCAAACAAAAATAATATGATTAAAATAAAGGCCCTATGAGCTGAGTGTCGGGATTTTTATAATTTATATAGTAGGACTTTGTGTATTTTTAAAGTATAGCCTTATAGCAGTAGTGTATAGCCAACGGGATATACCTAGTTTAAAACGATAGTAGATTCAACATTTAAACAGAATATATTGGATGAAAATATTTACTATAGACAAACATAGAGTTTTAGCTATTTTGAGTTAATTAATTTTAATATTTTAGATACTAGATTCGTTGTTGATTTAAAATATTTCTAAAAGATTTAGGTACCTTTCAAAATATGCGAGGAAAAAAATTGATTTTTTTAACACCGAGAAACGTATATGACCCATTGTAATAAATAATGACAGCTTATATTATAAGGATGATATTGAGTAGAAATTTTGTTGGCATTTAATGCAATAAGTCTTTTAGAAGATATTTATTTAGATAATGTATATTTTAGATTATAAATAATTGAAAATAGGTTATTATTATAATATATTATACAATATAAATACCAGAATCGTTTTATATTTAAACATTATTTTGTTTTATATTATTATAATATTTAATATTCAACTACCTTTAAAGGCGACTTCTAATGAATTAATTGTATTGATATACCTAATTATCAAATATTAGTGACAGTCTAATAATAATTTATAAATATTATTTGATGATTCAGATTATTGGTTTTCAAAATATACATAATGAAAAAAACCTGTAAGAAACCACGATAATATACCTAATATTATATTTTAAAAAAAAGGTCAGTACGAGATGCATTTTGCTCTTTGAGTAGGACACTAGTAGTGGATATATTAAATTTGAAATCAATAATAAATCATTTTTTTCGATAATAACGTTTTTAAGTTGAGCTCGGTGTAATATAATACATAAAATATATAGGTACATATAATATAAATATTACAGTTAAATATTTGAAAATTGTATAATGTTACCATATTTTACTATATTATTAATTCAGTACAAATTCATTATCCAAATAAACATTCCATTTTAGCCAGATATACACTTTGTTAAATTACAATAACTCAGAACTGCACTCTGATTGCCAACAAATATAATAAAATATAAATCAAATAATAATATTGGCCAATATAAATTGTTTGAATCTAAAACATATTATGTTATGGAAGTCTATTTAAGACGTGGAAAACCAAAAAATACTATTTACCACTCCTAATATCATACCTACGCCAAAGTTCCTCCTCGGCTCCTTCTGGTTTAAATTTCCTTACAGAAAAATAAATAAATATTATTTTAAAATCAATAGCTTCCTATAATCATAATCTAAAATAATTAATTTATATTTTTCAAAAATGTTAAATGATCAAAAAAAAAAGTTAATAGAAAATATTAAAATTTACGAATTTTTGTTATTATACAATATTTACCTCTATTTTAATTACCAATATATGCATTAGTATAGTCATTTGGTTATGATTTGTCTCATAGTACTCCACCACTGAATTATTGCATTGTGCCTTATAAAAATTCTAAATTGTTATATTGATATAAAATAATAGACATACACGACTAAATACTAAATCCTGAAAAATAAGTGATTTAAAATGATTTGTACTCTTGTATATTGATTGTTAGTTATAAAACATTCTATATTTTTGACTATGGTTAACCAGATTATATCATTAGAAAGAAAATTCAAACATTAAATTATTATTCTTAAAGATCAAAAGTATGTTTTTTATTTAAAAGTTTATAATTAAGTATGTATATGTATATATACTAATAATGCACAATAATTGTGACACATCTATATAATTTGTAATTAGTTTTTATTATATCCAGTGATAAACCGGATTAAAAAAAGATAATTAAGATAAAATTATAAATTGTTTTCATATTCGTATTGTTTTTATATAATGTAATGTGTCAGTTTATTTTAAGTTGGAATATTATTTATAATTTTCTGATATAATTTGCTATATAGATAAAAATTGGTATTATGCTGCAATCTATATTTATATATATATATATATATATATATGACATAAAAATATTGGTAAAAAATAAATAAAAAACATATAATAAATTATACATTAATTTAAATTATAAATTAAATTATTATATATTAATTACTAATAATTTATATTTATATAAATATTTAATTTAATAATTATTAAATATGTAATTTTTACAAGACAAAATAATTATATCATAAGTCGAAACATAAAATAGCAATAATATATGAATGTCTAATTTTGCTTTTTCACCTATAAATGATTTTATCACGCTTTATAGCTGATATGACATAGAACATGCTGATATAGTTCAATATTTTTGGTAATTTTATTGACAACAAATAATATTATTTTTCTTTAATACCTATATAATATATTAAATATATATAGAAAAATATTTAACAACCAAAAATTTGGAAAGAAAAAAAATAGAATTCAAACACAATTTGTGACTACCGAGTTGTATATCGTACATCCGTAAAACCAGATCTGCAGTGATTTACCCTGTATATATTGTGTTTGCGACGAATCCATTAGGGTAATCGCGGGTCTCCCCTTATTATGGATATTATTATTAAAATCGCATCGATCGTTCAGGATTTTCGAAAAACGGCATAATCGAACAGGGCCAATCTCGTTGATTTTATCGAATTTCCTACCCTCGGGCAATTTATTAAACGGTCGTAACTTTCTTTTTTTTTTTCACCACCACCACATGTCTTTGTTGCCGACTTGCAACACTGAGGGGTGTACTCCGATTGTATGTGCAATCGTCACAGAACCGGTGCAGGCGTATAATATTTACAATTGCGATTATAACGCATATATTATTATTATATTTTTCATCACCGATTTCCGCGGAACCCCACAAAATTTGAATCCCTTTCCTCTCCCCCGAACCCATGATAACGACCAGGGGCCGATGAAAATCGTAATTAATATTCTCATCTATATACACGACTGTATAATACTGTAATAGACCGAATTCTATATTTTTAACATTAGAATGTCTCATCAAATTATTTCAATGTATAATTAATATTTCAAAAATACGATACAAAAAACAAATAATAAATAAACATTACCTGGTGCCCTATATGTAGCCGCGGGTAATTCGATATAATCGTGTAACACATTGTTGAAATGTATAGTTATATAAAACATTTTTTTAAACAATATTTATACATTTTATAAAATGAACATAATAATATATTGACATATATAATATGTATTATATAATGCTGTTATTCATTTTCTATTTTTTAATTAATTTTTCCACAAATGTTTCAAGTTGATCAAATGAGTAATGAATTAGTTATACTTTCAACAAAATGTTATAAATATATTTAAAAAAATTGTACTTGAGTACATTTTTATATTTTTAATTTTCTTAAAATTCTAATTGCGCTGATAAATATTCGTTTCAAAGGTAATTTTGACTGGAGATATTTTGTTAGAGATAAAATTATTGAATTATAAGTTATAATCTGTAGTATAAATCAATTAATTTATTAGATAAGTAATCGAATGTATTTGGCCTTTTATATATATTATATAATATATAATAATGTGTATATGCGTCTGTGTGCATATATGCAAACATATACAAAATATAAAACATATATATAATAGTGCTAACTCAACCTAAATTGGCATCACGATTCGCGTCCCGATCAAATTCGAAATCATTTTTTAAATAATTATTGTTTATGTTACATTTTTATAGTTTACTCTATAATTAATAACCAAAATGAATATTATAAAAAGTCAGTATAGTTTTCGAGGAACTACCTGTAAGAGACCTATGTGATCGAGTGATATGCTACGATTATATACGATTTTATTAAAGTGTTTTTTACTAAGTTTTAATTTTTTTAATTAATTTTTACCTTATTTTTATTCTACTTAATTTGGGTAGCATACGAAACTTTGGGAGAGTAATCGTTATTAATATTTACTTTGATACTTGTCGATCATTATTTACTTTAGGAGACTCTTGTTAAAATAACCTGAGCATATCGTAATAGTCTGTTCGTCAGAACTTAATTTAACTTGGTACTATCTCCATAGCTGAAGGTTTTTCAAGTGTTATTTTGACGTTCCAGAGACCTGAAAATACGTGATCTTAAGTTATTTAAAAGGTATAAGTCGTAAGTTTTGAGAGTGATAACAGCAATTGTTATTATTCAGGGTTACTTACATATTTCTGGCATTAGAATCTGTTTTAAAATTTAGTGTTGCCGTATACGTCGTTTAGAGAAATTGGCATATATGACTAAATTTATTCTTGACTTATTTACTTAACTGATTTATTTGGCCTGTTGTAAAATTATTGATTCTATATAATTATTAATTTATGTGTAATTAATATAATTAGTTATAATTATAGTCATTAACTAGGTCAATACTGTTCATTCATTCATTCTTAATTATTCAGTTATTAAGGTTATTTGGAACATTTATTATAAAAAATTAAATAATTGTTTTATCTAGGTATTTTTTATTTATGTATCTATTTTTGCCTACAGTTTGCTCTTATATTGTTAATATTAATAACAAAACTAATTGTTTAATTAGTCAAATACATACTAAAGATATAAGAAATCGACTTTTTGAGACCAAATTAATTAAACTTAAGTATCGTTTAAACTTTTTACTTTTTACTTTTACTAGACAATTAATTTTAATAAATATATATAAAAAAAATGTTACAATTAATATACCATTGCCTGAATATCTATATTTATAATTGACTATATCCATACTTGGTTATAATCACTTACATTATTATTCTTACCTCATTATACATGATAATTAATTGTATATATTTTATACTTTTGGTTGTAAGTTATAAGTTGTATAGTTGTAAGCATTTTCAACGGTTCATTCATACACATTTTTGGGTAATTTATAGTAAATTATAAAATGTGAATTTTTTTTTTTTTTTAACAAATCTTCAAAGTCTATACTGGTACTGGATCGTTAAAAATTCTAATTATATTTTACCTACACAGGCATTTTACAGCAATGTAGTTACCTATGTATATTATTGCACCGAGCTCCGCCGAAAGACACATTACTATAAACATACGGACTGATTATCCATACCCTACTGACCGAGTTTTTAATATCGAAAATGTATTATAATCCTCGTTTTAAGGAAAACGAATTTTGTTTTTGGTATTACGATAAACACATAATAACTCTGGTATAGTCCAGTATACGCAAATAAGACGTGATTATACACTGGATACTTTGGAAATTCAGACTGTGATTTCAAGCTCATTTTACACGGTATGACTAGCGGTAATTTCAAAGCAATATATAACGATTGTGTGTGTGAGTATTAAATTTAGCCGTGCGACTGTATTGTGAACACGCATGTGTTTGTACGCGAAACGAGCCTAATTCGAATTTTACGAGCGAGAAAATTCGCGTGACGACACCGAACGCATGATTTGGATTCACCACGCGTGCTTGTGTGCATGACTCTATTTGCTCCGGATCGTCAATATATTATTATTTACAAATACTTTTTTGGCGGAAATTTCGGTAAACGTGAAGGGGGAAATTATATGTCAAACCATCAGTGGCGTATTTATATGATTTTTCAAATGGGTGTTACGGTATATTTACAGTAGGTACCTAATCGAATATTCGAATCCACCACCTCCCCCGAAATTCACAGGCATAATTACCGACATTTCATGGAGAGTAAGGGCACATGCTATAATGTTTTCGTCAGAAACCCGATAGGAAACCGTTAATCGTTTATTAATATACGGTTTCGGTAAACGGTTGAAATACATGTTTCTTAGCTAAACACATTTTCAATAATTTAATATAAAAAAATTAAAATTAAAATATAATAAATTTTAAAAAAAAAGTATTTACGAAAAAAAAAATAAACATCATTAAAAAACCATTATTTTCTCGCTCCATTCAGAATTTGAAATGCAATAAAGGTAAATAAAGCAAAGAGTATTCTCTTCATCCTTTCCCACCATAAATAGTGGTGTAACTCGATGAAAAATCTGGGGTGTGATAAACTGTAGTAAATTCATTACAAATATTTTACATAAAACTACTTTTGGGCCCGCGGGGGGAAGTTATAAGTTCATACCATTGAGTAGATAATACAAAGACTGGTTTTTCTGGTTTTAATACAATTTGATACCAATTTATCAGTCATTTACTTTATAAAGGGGTCTATATCCGACAATTTGTTCCATTAGATCATGCTGTACTTCAACAAACATTGAAATCTTATCGATGAAAATCATTTTATATTTATAAAAAACTGCACATAATTACAACATTATGGTATAACAATAATACATATTTATTTTTTTAGATAAAAATTATATTTGTAAATTATAGTTGATGTTGCTACTATATTTTAATGCACGTAAACTGGTCCTTCTGGAAAGGAGTCAAATTTCAAATCTTATGTCCAAATCCTATGATCTTAATATATATAGTGAGCTGCAATATTGGCTTTATTTTGAATAATTTATCTTTGAGATTACAAAAAAAAATGTATACCAAATAAATATAATATTAAGTATATAATAATACACTGAATCGTGTACATTCCCCGCAATCATGAGCACAGTATCATAAATCAAGAAATCTTATCAGTTATCAATATATAATCACAGAACTGATAATACACATTTCAAATTTTCAACAGACAATAGACATTTATTTGTAAAACATTTTTAATTATTGTATACTATTAATTGTTTTACTGAGATCCAAAGACCTTATTTAAAATTTGTAGCCAAGTTTTATTGACAAGTCATTAACATAAAATACAATGTGAAATAGTTTTAAACATCTTGGTCATAAATGTTGCATTTTTAGATAAAACAACATGAAAACCAAAGTCATATCACAGAACGTCATATATTTTAGGTAAATGTTTTATATTACACATGACATGAACTGTATACTCATATTTTTTGTTTCATAATTCTGATCTCGTTGTTTTCAGTCCAAATATTTGTATGATTTTATTACATTTTAATGTATTGAATCATATGTAATTATGTACTAAATATATACACATAATATAGGTACCTAATGTATTTTATTTCTGTTGAAAAATAAATAATTTCTTATTGATGGAATTACTTTTTTCCAACACTATAATCGTACTAGTGAAAAACATTTAACTCTACAACTATTTTAATATATTATATTAATAATAATTAAGTAATGACTTATTCATACATTAATTGTAGTTGGTGTTTACAAACTCAATGGATCCAAAGTATATCCAAGATCACGGTGGGTGAATAGAATAATGATCTTATGTTGTTGGAATTAAGAATTATTTCACTGTTTTAAAACGATGGTGTCAAAAAAGTTACATGCTATTCAAGTTTATGAATTGTTTTAATTGAATTTGTGCTAATCTATATTTATTCCTTATGTATAATAATATATTTTATATGGGGTCGGCTGTAGTCAAGATGCATATTTCGGCGCACGAGGTCTCCAGTTCGACTCCTAGGTAGCAAATGAGTTGGCCAACTACATTTTTGATGTTGCTAGCGTTTTGTCTCTAGTGCAAATTGACCACAAGTACCAAATCTGTCCAGTCAACTTAGTCCAAACCGGTAAAAAATATGCAATGATGGTCGTAAAATTTATTATGAATATAATCGATCTGACATCCACAAAGAAAAAGAAAATTCGAAAAGATTAATAAAATTACAAGGAACAAAACAAAATAATTCGAATTGTACAAGCCATATTATATTATTTGATTCCTTGAACCAAAGTAATTATAATACAATATTTTATAAAGAACATTATGGACACAATGAAAATGAACTGCAGCATATTGGCTTACTAATTGAAATTTAAATTGATAGAAATTGAAAAAAATTGAAGTTGCTGCTAAATTATCTCAAGATGTTACAATTGGTAGAATATTGGATGACTTTACAGACAATATTGAAAATAATTTAAAAAGATAAGATCTTATTACTCGGGCTGATCAAGCAGAAATCTGAAATATAATATAAAAATATAGAATGGTCAATTGCACAAAGATGATTGCCATAAGTGTTGATATTTGGATTGAACAGATGAACCTACAAGAAGATAATAATCCAGTTCAATATTATAATAAAAAAATAGGTAAATTAAGTAACATAAATTATTTCAACTAAAATAATTATGAATTTTAAAACTAATATTTTTTTAATTAATTATTCTCAATAACAAGCGTACTTGATGTTACTGGAATACTAAACCTAAACGATTTTTGTTTAACTATAATGGACTCTCTACAGAAACACATGTTACAATAATTTGAACCAGGAAAAGTAATATGTCTTGATTAAATCAATGGACTTATGCATATAATTTTGAATTAGTGACCCTAATGGTTATCGATAACTTTGGTTCAGGGTTTCCATGTTGTTTTATGTTTACTAATCTGAAAAAAATGTATACAGTTATGTTTTCAATTGTTAAAGATATCACAGGTATAATAAAACCTTAAACATTTTTATTCGGCATGGGAAGTAATAATAAGTTCAGTTCAACACCGAATTTTATGTTCATGGGATGTTGATAGAAATTGGCGACAAAATTTAAATAAGATTATTGGAAATCAGTGTAAGGAAAAATAATCAGTGGTATACAAATCATATGACAATACCTAATGAAAATTAATTAAAAAAAATTAAAAAAACAAATTATTATTTAAATGATGAATGATCCCGGTACTAGAGACTTAGGATTATACTTTGAACGGTTCTATGAAAATAGTGCAACATTATGGGCATATTGTTATAGAAAAGGACTGGGAATCAATTTCAATATGCATTTAGAATCAATGCATAAAACATTAAAATACTATTATTTAAATGGATGTAAAATTAGAAGATTAGATAAAAGTATAACAACAATAAGGAGATTTACAAGGGATAAAAAAGTGAAAAGGATGATAAAATGAACAAAAATTAAATCAACAACAAGGATAAAAGAAATAAAAAAGAGACTTGTGTAATATAATAATTTTTTTTAAAAAAATAAGCAACCTTTTGTTGTTTTTTGAAAAAAAAAATCAGTTTCATTTCCATTTGTTATTTTATTATTTAATGTAGTTTTCCTTTACATTTTAGAGGATGTCAATGTAGCCATTTTTATTGGATTTTGTACAAGCAATTTTTATGATATTACATGATAAATAAAAATCCAACAATTAAAATGTTTTTAAAGTAATTTAAAAATAGTTCCATACCCGTACTATATTTTATTGTTATATAAAAACATTAAAGAAAGTATACGAAAATCTATCAAAAATACTTTTAAAATTTGAACTTAAAACACTTATTATAAAATATTTAAAAAACAACATTTTGTATATGATCTCACCTATTTTTTTAGTTTTTAAATTACTGTAACTTTTTTTGTTCATTAATATTTTACAAATTCTCTATGAGATTGTCTCCAAAATATAATAATTGTATATAAATTTGAATTCTAAAACCACTTTAGGATGTTATTCGATTTGTTTTTCATAGACTTGATCTTACTACTGAAAATCATTGTTGTGGTACCCTTTAAAGGGCTGCTATTTATTTTTTTATAAGCTACTGATTTTAATTCCAATAAATCTAAATGAGTACTTAAATATTTTTTTTTAAATATTTCAATATTTTATATACTTACTTTAAAAGAAATATCAAACATTGTATATTTGTAATGATATCAATTAGTGATGTAGTAATAGTGGGTTAATGTTAAAAAGAATTGCTTTATTTCAAATATTAAATGAATATTTTGTTGGGTAAACGACGAGTTAATGATTTGAAGGACCACTCGGACCGAGAACAAATTTCAATGAGCAGAAAATAAATGTATTCGCCTGACTTTGAGTGGCATAGGCAACCACACTGTCACGTGCGTGAAAAGTCGGGGATGTCCACCCGACTATCGTGCGCCTGCTGGATTCTAGATAGGCAACTTAAACTACGAGCGTGTCTGCTAAAATGCAGCTAGGCAACCCAGTAAGTACACAGTGGCGTTTAAGATGACGTTAACGAGAGAACAGGAAATGGAGAAAAAGAGTTAGTTTTCAGTGAGAAGAACTATAAGATCACAAAACTACACAAATAATTTTATTTTAAAATATAACCTATCAGATACAAAACCTAAGGCAGGTGGAAATGCACGATGAACGACTCTGGATGACCTGGGTGGCCGCTCACACAACCCAATTTTATGGGCGGTCTTTCGCTGAATGATGGGCACCAGTTCCAATGTCGGAAGTATGGTCACTAGACATCGAAAATCACATAGATTGACACTAGATTTCAGATGACAACGGTGGAGAAATGATCAGAATCACAAGTGATTTGAGCTATAATAATAATCTACGACCACTTGTATAATGTGGTAAAGGTATTTATTTTAATAATATTTAAATACAATGTATATAATGTTTACGATGTTTATAATATGTGTGACGAGCATCTAAGAATGAATTTATAAAACATTTTATATTATACAATTTTATAAAAAAACGTGAACAGTAGAAATCACAATGATTGAATACAAAAAATATATGCTGCCTCAATGGCGAACACGTGCACACACAAAAAACGACGAGAAAGAATAATGATAATAATAATAATAATAATATTAATAATAATAATAATAATAATAATAATAATAATAATATTAATAATACAAATCGATATAATATGGTAGTTAACTGACAAAAGATTTGGACGTGAACGAGTAAGTTAGATAGCAAATAAGGATAGTCTGATTTGTATATCGCGTACCACGCAAAACAATATTTTCTGTCACTTACGTAAATTTCATTAACAATTTAATTAATTAAAAATATTTGAAAAAAAAAAGTTATCTATGATTTCTCTATTGATGAATCTAAGAAGAGCAATACAGGGCAAGTGTCTTATCCACAATTGATTTTGCCCCACCTTTGTCCTACCTGTCCAAGACCGAACGAAAATTTAAATTTTCAAGTACCTATTTACATAATTATGCTGTTTTCCATCTGTTTGGCTGTGTAATTTATCATGGTATGTTTTTTAATGTACTGGTTTAAATAATATATCACAAAATTCATTTATTTTATAATAATATAGCATTTTCCATGTATATTTAATAAATTTAGTATACATAATACCATTTATTATATATACAGGGTGGGGCAGTGAAACGGGCGATTTTAAAATAACTAAAAAAAACCATCAAGATTATTTTTAATAAATTTATTCATACCATCTGAAAGTATATAAAAAAGCATTTAAAAAGTGTTAATTTTGTATTTCATTTTTATGAATGATATCCACAAGATGGTGTACATTTCGAAGCAAGCATTCGTCAAGGCGTCTTTTAAAATTGGACATGACATTTCTTAACATTTCCCGAGAGATTTGTGTCACCTCTTCTTGTATTCTTTGTTTGAGATAATCAATTGTCCTCGGTGTTGTTTGGTATACTTTATTTTTAATAAACCCCCACAGAAAAAAATCACAGGCTGTTAAATCAGGTGATCGGGGCGGGCAAGGAATATCCCCATTTCGAGAAATTACACGGTTCGGAAACAATTCTTTCAGAATATTCATACTCACTCTAGCTATATGACTCGTAGCTCCATCTTGTTGAAAATATCCAGTTACTCCATATTGAGCAAGTTGTGGAAAAAAAAAATTTTGCAACATCTGTGAATACCGTTCTGAATTAACGGTGACTGCCTCTCCACGTTCATTCTCGAAAAAATACGGGCCTATGATCCCTAAAGAAGATAAAGCGCACCAAACCGTTACTTTGGAGGAATGTAGAGGTCTCTCTGATGAAGTTCACGAGGGTTTATGTCACTCCAGTACCGAAAGTTTTGTTTATTGACGTATCCGGACAGGTGAAAATTATGGTGATTACTAAATGCTTAGATATGTAGAACGATCCATGATTACTAAATGCTTAGATATGTAGAAAGTAATTTTAAAATATCAGTATGCCCGCATTGATTACAGAGTTTTCCGGAGTTATTTTTAAATCGCCCGTTTCACTGCCCCACCCTGTATAATCAATGATAATACTAATATAAAATGTAATATATATCTCTCTGTATATGATTTTCAACACTATAATTTAAATAAATCTATTGCGCAATTGTATTATTATTATTATTATTATTTAAAACTTTCATTTTTCTCTATTTGCTTACTTATCAGATATATATATGATTTAACTAAATGCCTTCAATAGATATAAGTATACCAAAATATCAATTACAATAATTATTATTTTTATGAAAACCCAATTAAAGGCGGATAATAATATACTAGTATATATTTGCCCCATCAAAAAAAAATATTGCCCTATCCTGCCTCCCACCCAAGAAAAAAAGTCTGGTGCCGCCTTTGGATCACTCATACATGTTCTAAAAAAATCTATTAATGTTGCCAAAATTCTAATGGGAATTCACTTTTTAGCGTTCTCACTTCTGTTATAATAAATAACAAGTAATTTAAGACGAGATGTTCAAGTAATAATATAGGTTATGTTAAAACGTGTTCGTTAGGGTTAATATTCGAAGGGTTCACTTATAGTTGTTACATTTAAATTGGGGCACGTTATTACAGTGTAACAATTTATCCCACTGAACATTTCTGAAATAAATATCATTTACTGGCAAATATTTTATATTTGTACCTAATAGAATCGTTTTATTTTCAGGAATAAATAATATGGAACTGTATTAAGAAAACCAGTAGGGGTACGATTCGAAAAGTGGATATGAATTCTATATCATTCAGAAAAGCAGCTAATGCTTATAATTACAACTTTATGACTTTTCAAAGGTAAGTAAAAAAATTGAAAGAAGTAAAAGATATGATTAATTACTGCCATGAAAATGATATTACTCTTTTTTCATTTCCACCACAACATCGCACAAATTACAACCTTTAGATATGTCTGTATATTTATGTAGAAAAATCAAAACAGATATCTTAACAAGTACTCCAGTAAAACATATATTAGAAAAAGAACAGAAAAAAAGAAATGAGAATGCTCCTTTAAAAAATACTAATAAATTAAAAAATTATTTGAAAAAATTGTTGACTAAGAAAACAAAAATACGAAGAAGATCGAATTCCACAAGTTCAACTGAAAATTACATTAATTGCCTTTGTCTGAAATGTTTAATACCATGGTCAAAATCAAAAAAGGGCCAAGAATGGGTTTAATATACAGTGCATGAAATGGACTCATGCTAAATGTGTAAACAATAATGCACATTATGTATGCCATAATTATAATTCTGACCTAAACTCTGACGATATCATCGACAAAGTATTCAAAGACTAAAATTTTAAAATATTATACTTATCTAATGTTAATTAAATTGTTTATGTTTAAAAAAAGTATTTTAGTTCGACGATAAGTCAACATTTTATAAGGTTTTAAATTTATTTTGTTTTGTTTTATGTAATTAATCATTTTTTTTTTAAGTATTTATATTGCCTAAAATGTAGTCATGACCATTTATTTTGATTACCTACCTATATTATTATGTGATATGTGATATAATACAATTTTATATTTCCACAGCAATTGTACCAAAACTGATAAGGACATAATTTATATTAATTTTTGCAAATGACTATTATATTGTATAATACTGTAATTACTGTAGTGTAATTTAGTGTAATTTGTAATGGAGATATTTCAATATCGTTCACTGCGGTCTGCGAGATATTAAAATTAGATATAGACGTAGGAAAATTATGTAGAAATAGAAATGATATAAGATAGATATGTAGGTACAATGTACATGTATATATGAATACATATTATAATATGAAGAACATAGACAATCAATCTATCAGCAAAACACAAATATAATAATCGGATATGAAGTCGTAGATCCGTATTGTTTTGACTGTAGGGTCAAATGCATACATATCCGAAAAGGGCCAAAAGTTATGGTAGTCTCATTATATGATCAGTTAAATGCTGAATAACCCTCTTAAACTATACTCTATTAAAAAACCTCAACACTGCAGATGGTCTACTCCCACTATATTGGTTAATATGCTATGGTATAAAGGGTATAGTTACCGGTAATTAGCTGATAAAAACAGCTGTAAACATATCTAAAGCAATTACATAGTATGTATGAAATTAATTTATATATTGTCTTAGTGTGCGTTGCAGTAAACTTGATCTTACCATATATTTTTGTAGTGTTTGGAAAGAACGATGTCCATTTCCCTATAATAGCATTTCCCTAGCACGCCCTCCGTAAATCGGCCATTAGTCGAGAATATAAACGGAACAAACGAAAAACAATTGAAAATCCTGGTTTTGGTTCCAAAATTCAATGGGAAATGCACCATTTTTCCACTGTATAATAATATGCGTCTACTGACTATTGACATTTCAGATATCTACATGAGAAATTGTTTCCTTTTTTTGTTAAATTTAATTTTCTTTCTTATATTTTATTAAATATTGTTTTCTTTTTAGTTTTTATCATAAGTATATTTTATGATTAAAAATCTATTAAAATCTTTTTATAAAAGAAATTACGCTATCTATACCTAATAACTATGGTGATTAATTCATTTTATAGGCATTGCCATTGTCTTATAAATACAATTATAACTTATAAGCTACATCTATATCATGTTCGTGTTTTGGAAATTGGAAATTTTGATATTGTAGATCGGAATCAATTATTCAAGTAGGTACATTAGACGTAAATAAAAGTTCTCTATAATAAAAATTATGTAATATATGCAAACATTTAATTGCAAAATATGATTACATTTAGGTATATTATAATCTAATAAGTATACATATTATTTATTACAGATAATATATCATTTAGTCAAACTAAAAAATAAATAAAGTATATTAATAGTTGACTGAATTAGACTTATAGATATGTAGTGGAATTTGAGGGTATAACATTATGTGTAAGTTTATGGATCAGACGATAAGGTATCTAGCGCATAAATACCATTATGCAATGGAAATATAAAACATTTGTTTTGTTCTGTATAATATTCTTTCTTATGTGGTATATAAAATGACTATGCATATGGGCATAAGAGAATTAATATTAATTTGTAAATAAATATATATACGTATATAATTTTTATTTGTGAACGGCCTTTTTATTTATTTTAGTATTTATTATATTTAGCCGACTAAGTAAAATGTAGTCAAGTCACCACTACAATGTACCTTATGCCTATATAACCTAGAAAAGTGATATTCTGATAACATCTGAAAATGTGTAGATAATAACTGCACCAAACGACAAAGGTCGTTATGACATACGACTATAGTATAGTATACATAGTTGATGGTTCAAACTAGTTTTCTGTGCGATGCTATATAATTTACACAGTGTATTTTTCATCAGAGATGGAATAAAATACAACTGCGCGTCAGTAACAGTGTTGGGATTATCTAGATAAAATTATCTAAAAGATAATCTAGATAATGACTTTATTATCTTTTATCTTTTATTTAGATAAAAACAAAATATCTTATCTTTATCTTTATCTTTTGAATTTTTTGATTTATAGATAAAAGATAATGAGTTAACGAATAACTTACATTTATTTTTTTTGATCATGGTGTATACGAAACTATTTTATTAACTTTTTTTTTTATTACACAAGTAAATTGCATCACCGGTATGTTACGTTGTTATGCTGAATCAATTTTACTCTCTACATATTATTACGAAATTGTATATTTATTTAGAAGTATAAATTATTTTTCGTAGTGGTTATCTAAATGTCTACATACAATATTATACATACTATTATATAGCGTTTACGGCGTGTTATTGTAAGTCGACTTTTTTTTTCA
>JAIPRL010000717.1:0-23479 GCA_025469235.1 Pemphigus obesinymphae
AATGAGAGAGAATAGATTAAGATGGCTCGGGCATGTATTAAGGAGGGATGAGACTGAGGCAGTAAGATTAGTAAGGGAAATGCATGTTGTTGGTAAGAGGGGGAGGGGAAGACCGAAAAAGAGATGGGGAGATGTAATGGCGAGTGATATGAGGAAGGTGGGAGTAAGTGATGAAGATGGCCGACCCCAAATAGTTGGGTGAGAAGGCGAAGGATTTAAATTCCATTCGTTGAAGGAGTTAAAATCTGACTGTAATTTAAGGCAGTCGGAAGGAGAGATGATTTTAAGGAAGATCTTGATATCATCAGCGAATAACAAAACTTTAGTGTGGGGGAGGAAATTTTTAACAGAGTTTATGAAGGGAATAAAGAGGAGTGGACTGAGATGACCTCCTTGTGGCACTCCCGAAGGAATAAGTGTAAGGTCAGAAGAAGAGCCGTGAACTTTAACAAATTGCCTTCTATTAATAAGATAGGATTGATGCCATGATAATATAGGATTACCAATGCCAAGTTTTTCGAGCTGATAAATTAGGCGAGCATGATCGACAGTATCAAATGCTTTTCTAAAGTCGGTAAACATTGCATCCACTTGGCAACCCTGTTCAATGATATCTAAAATATAAGTCGTAAAAGCAAGGCAACTAGTCACAGTTATCATCAGTGACTCTTTTTGACGCCAAAGGGTCTATAGATTCAGGCACTCCCCTGATTACGATATTCCTAGCACATAGAGATTTCAGATGGATCTATTGAGTGATGTCACAAATTGACGGAATATTAGCAAAAGAAGAGGGTGATGAATATTGAGCAATAACAGATAACAATAACAGATTTTCAGTGGAACTATTCTAGTCTCAAGTATATTTATTTTATTATGATGAATAGTATTTTCAAGTTTCAATTTTGTGACTTGCTGCATTAATCCTTCAAGACTTTCTTTAGGTCAGTAAATTGAGCTGCTTGAGAATCCGCGAGATTCTTGTTAGATGTAAGAATGTCTGATTGAGTAGATTGTAATTTAGTAAGTAATTTCATAATATCAGAATTAGACGGAGATTGAATAGCTGCTTTGGAGGACACAGAAAAAGCAGATCTAGTGGCTATTCGAGGTACGGGTGATTTAGGAGATGGAGAACTCATTATTAAATATAAATTTACTGTGCCACGCTATATACAAATGTTTCTGTGCACGCAGTGTATATGGCGTATGCAGACCAGACAGATAAAAACGGTGCATGTAATTAATGCGGTAATTAAACGCGATAACAGTTGTAGCGACTTACTTAATGATAAAATGTTAAATAAACTTACGGCTGTCGTTAATTAGGAGGGAACCAAAAACGATCATGTGGGGAATATTTTTGGTCAGACCGACTCGAAAACGACACCGGTCTGAACGCGCACTTTTTACTGATTGATCACGACAAAGAACATAAAAAATGGCCTACTATTACCGGAGTAAACTGGTGAAAAAACGGGAGCGTGATGATATACGTGCAATTATTATAGAAGGTATGTATAATATTATATTTTGTAATAATTATAATTATTGTAGTTTAAAGAAAAGAAGCTAATCTTCCTATGGGCCTAACTATTAAAAGAAAGAAGGCGATGACTAAAATAATGCACAATAAATGAGAAAATTACGATCATACTGCCAATCTTGAAGAGTGTCATCAATCCTGAAGAAGCATCGGACATAATTTCACGGCAGGTCGGGTAAGGATATTGCCTGTCGCTAACTGTATTTTGGAAACTCTGGCAACTTCATTAGCTCTGGAGTGGACTTCTATTACCCTACTCTTGCCGTCTTCCATTTGAGTGGTGGCATTGGCTGACATTTACTGAATAAGTGACTATTGTTGACGTTGACTCATTGCTGTAGATTGGTCTACTTCTTTGGGTACCAGTATAATGACGAGTAGTTCCATTGTTAAGAAATGTCCAGCGGTCAATGTTTGGAAGTCACTGGAAAGTTAGGGGACTAGAATTAAGAGTTGCCTCTACATAATGGAGAACAGTATTTAGTTTCTTGTAGGTCAGTACTCAGCACATTAGAACTCGGTAGAGTAGGGTTTTCATAGATTTGTATTTTTTTCACATATAGTTCTCGAGCAGTTAAATGAAACTAAATCCAAATAAGTAGATTTTTGGGCTATAAATTAACTTATAAATTAATCTAGCTCGACGAAAAGCTCCAGATTGATAAATGTTAAAATCTTTAGTAGTTTTATCTTAAGAATATCCTAACTGGTCATTGTAAAAATTGAAAAGGACATATATTTTGTAGTAATATAAGAAAACTACTTTATTTATTTGTAAGTAATCTTGTAAACTAATGTGTTACATTTTTATAAATAAACATAAAATTCATTCAAATAAATTTGTCTAAAATTGACAATGGTCACATGCAATTATAATGAATTTCATAATATTTGACTGATGAATATCAGAATTAAATAAAGATATTTTTGAAATATTATTTTACATTTTTAAAAATGTTAAAATTAACGTCGTTGTGTCTAGTTACTTTTGAATTAAAAGAATACCTAATGTAACGCTATTACTTTTGTACTTAAGTAATGAAAAACTAAACGAGTTACCTTTTAATTTTATAACTAGTAACGTAACTTAGTTACGTAAGCAGTAACTTACTTAACACTGCATACAATAATATATATATATAATAATTAAATAGTATGCAATAGAGGTATATTTTTGTCAATTCTGAAAATTAACCATCATGCAATATCGACAAAACATTTTCGATCTCCTAAAAAAGGCAGTAAATGCCAAATTTTGAGAAAAAAATATTTGATAATAAAATTTAACATCAATTTACCAGAAATTCACATCCACAGGAATTTATGTTGGATTAAATAACAATTTTAATTGTACTATATACTTGTATTTTTAAAACTTTAATTCTAAAAACTGAAAAAATAAAATAAATAGAATTTTTAAAGTTTATATCTATGAACAATATTGTTTCCAATATGTTTAGTATTAGAGGGTAGGATATTGATGATTGAATTTTTAATTTAAGAAAATATTGCTAATTAATATTGTTGTAAATAGTAATATTGTCTTTTCATTTATTTTCAATTATATGCATTTAAATTTAAAGACTAATTTTAATAATACGAGTATATTATACCTAAATTGATCATTAACTGGTAATATACAGTTTTATATAATATTCTAAATATAAGTAAACTTTGTACAAAAATATAATTTTTAAATGTAATATTACTTATTATAGATTGTAAATTAAAAATGTATTAATAAAAATTACCTAATATTAAATAAATTTTATATAATATTATTATCTAGGTATATAGTGGTTTAAGGTAGAAAGTATCTCAATTTTTTTAGCTGTATAACATAGTGTATATGGCAATGTAGGTTTTTACGTATATGGCAATACAAATTAATAAAACAAGTCTTAATACAAAACACTTTAATATAATCACAAACGTATATCAATATAAAATATAGATATTATATCTCGCTTGTTCGGAGGTCTCTTGCGACTACCTCCTCACAATTTTAATAATAATAATATATAAATCCCAAAATGTAGGTATATAATAATAATAATTAAACAAAATGAGTTTGAAATAATTCCCAAAAATTAATATAAACCATAATAATTGGTTTCGTTATTACCTACATAAATATAGTAATATAGTAATATAATAAAACAAATATTAAATCGTTGTAAAGAAAGAAAAATACATTAAAAATAAAACTAAAATTTTTGGAATTATATTAATAATATTAATTACTATTAATTAGTAATTAATATTGTAAAGAAAAATTTTAATATTCAAAAAATGATTGGTCCTGTAAATACATAATATATATATATATATATATATAGTATTCAATTTTAAGCCATGCCTCCGGGCACTTAGAGTTGAGTAGTTTTATAACTTTTTTTTTCAATTTATTTAACAATAAACATCGAGTAGCAATTTTTATGAAGATTTAAAAAATGTCACGTTTTACATTATTACATTATTTATTACTGAGATAATTACAATTTTAAACAAAAAATATGTAAAAGCTCAAAAAATCCGACTAAATGGCATTTTTTGTTTAATTATTTATACCAATCGAACAGTTCAAAATAAAATAAAATTACAAAATTACATATGTACAAAATTATTTAAAACAAATTTTATAGTAAAATTTTAATTACTCAATTTAAATTTTATTACAGATTACAGACTAATAGCTTAAAACATATACATAATATGATTAAAATATAAATATATATAAGTATAATATATAATATTATATATATTATTAAGTGCCTTTTTTTTTATATTATATGGTAAATTATCTTTTTGTTATTTTTTCCTATTACTAAACATAAAAATATATAATAAATAATTAAATTTTTATAGTAATTGCATTAATGTTGCTTTCTTGCAATCAGGAAACTTTTTCCTGTAGTCACATACATTTTGTAAAACGAATTGCTCTTCGTTGGTTGTCAATAACGTATTGTAATCCTCCATCAATTTCATACCATACTCTGCCTTAACATTTACTACTCGTATTTTGTTTACAATATTTAATACATTTTTATAATTATGAATGTTATCCCAAGTCTATGGATCATTTTTAAGAAAACTTTCGTCCAAATTAAATATTTTGAAAAAATCTCGGGTCTCACTGTTAACAAAAATATCTATTTCATTTTTATTAATTCGTCTATATTGAGTTCAGTTTTAAACGTTTTGCACTTCCATTTGAACTGTTATTACTATCTAGCCTTGTCACCATTTTTCTTTTCATCTCCATATTAATATTTTTATCAAAAAATGCCAATCCTATGGCTTGGGAGCTTAAGTGTCATTAATGGTTAATAAATTTCGAAACAACTACCTTTGATATTTCGACATGTATTGTTTGATAGTCGTACAACTTTTTCAAAAAAAACCATGTCGTTCTGAGGTGCAGCAGTTGCGGAAATTGCCCTAAATTATGCTTTGATGTATATAGTTTTTAAAAGCACACATATATGGTGAAGTGCAGATTTTTCTTTGGCACTTAGTTTAAATTAATTTCTAAATAAATAAATCTTTATACAATAAACTGCCTTAGCCATCCACCTGGCATGATGAATGTCTCCTGGTACATGGAAAAACGTTGGAGTTTTTGGTTTTTCACCAAGAAAAATGAATGGCAATTTATGTAATTTTTATAATCGTTTCTAGAATGAGGCCCCAAATTAATATTATTATTATTATTATTACTATTTACTTGATTTTTGTATTACTACAACAATTAATCAGTACTTTTTTAGTATTTTAACTTGTAAGGTATCATTTGTGATGTTCCCCGTACATAAATTATACTAATTAAACAAGAAGTGTACCTCATTATTAAATATAATTTAGTTATTATATTATTAATATAAAACTTTATACTAAAACTAATTTTAACAATGTTATCTCTAAATTAAACACATACTTACATGATATTTTTTGTAGATTTAATTTTATAGTACCTATTTATGATTAATAATTAAATAGAACAAAATAACTAATAATACAAAAAACTGTTTTATTTCATTTTCAATTACTCATTTTAACAAAATATAATAATTAATGTGTCATAAGTAGTTTCTTAAAATATAAGTTATTAACTTGAAGTTAGTAGTTAAAAATGAAAACATTATAATCAAGAAATTAATACATTAAGTTTAATTAAAATTATTTCAAAAAGTTTTTTCTTCTAGCTTTTACGTTGGCAACGTCTGTTATTATCTTATCGATATTGAGTTCTGCGGTACGTTTACTTTCAATATTCAAAACACCTAATATTTTTCAGTCGATCTTGACAAAAAGAATTCCGAAGATAATTTTTGATTAATTTAAATTTTGAAAACCTGCGTTCTGCAGACGCGATTGTTATCGGTAAAGTTAAAATAAAAGACATGCTGATAATACATCTGGATAACTTAAAAACAAATCCATTTCAACAATAAATATACAAAGATCTTTAATAGATTTTATATTTTAAAGTAAAATGTTTGTTATAAGGCATACAATTTGCCGCTTGAAATCTATAGTAACATCATCTTTATAAAATTGAATGAAATCATAAGGAGATTTAATTGAAGATGACTCCTCATAGTTCAAAATGTGTTTTGGGCTTAAAAATGTAAAAACACATTTCATTCCTTTTAATTTAATTTAATAAATTCTCCTGTAAATAGAATCATGAGGTTAGGCTAATGATACCCAAATCGATTTTTTTAATTATAACTCTATTGAATCTTTTTGCGATTGTATTATAAGATACTATCAATGAATTATTTTTTATTATTATGTTATTATATTACTATATTTTATGTTGAATTGTGTTTTAGTATTATTTTATATGATTTTAAGTGTTTTATTATTATGTTAATTAATTGTTAATTTCTATATTTCTTATCTGTTTCTCTATTTCTGTTTAAACGCATCTGTTTATTATGCCTATGTAAAACTGTTATTGGACTTTTGCCCGTTTAAATAAATAATAAATAAATTCCATTAGACCGTTCTTTGAGTTTAAATATTATATAATCCACAACTGGTAAAAATACTTTAATTCTAAATGTATCTTGAGAATTATCAAATCTCCGGTTACCGTCAACCTCTCCAAATACTTTTTTATGGAACTTAGGTCTCGAAGAATGGAATGAAATGTCAATTCCCCATTAATCACATAAGCGTTTTGATTCTAAATATATTGTGCTGTAGTCATTTCACAATATTTTGAATAGCTTTATCCAGAAGCATAGAGGCATTGTCTAATGAAATATCTGTACTTTGTAAAATTTTAGATACCGTATTTAAATATCTTAAAATATTTTTCCAAATATATAAAATTAATAGAAATTCACTCGATTCTATCTTGTTTTTAAGTGTTTTACTCATATCTTGTTCATCTTCTTTACTACTTGTAAATAATATTATTGTTCAACATTTAATTACATCCATAAACCGTTCTTTTAATGCAAATACTGCAGTATGTTTAGATTCCCATCGGGTAGAGCACACTTTTATTAATATTGTTTTCTTAATTTTTGATGCTGTGTCATCTCCTAATGCTAATGACGACCATCGAGGGCCACTTGAACTAAAGAAATTAAACACATTCTGTACAGTTTCAAAAAATCTTGATGTTTGGTGAAATTTTAGAGGCATCAGATATCACTAAGTTTAAGTTATGAGCACAGCAGTGGACAAATGATGCAGTTGGAACAACATCACTTATTCTCTTTTGGACTCCAGAGTATTCAGCACTCATAACTGATGCTCCGTCATATCCTTGTCCTCTACAATTTTTAATTCTGATATTATGTTTGTGTGAAACATCTTGTATCAACTGTGCATAATCCATTGCTTCATGCTGTTCTAAAGCAAAAAATCCTAAAAATGATTCTTTTTTATTAATTGTATGTTTTTCATATTCAACAACCACATACCGTATAATGAAATTGGCTTGGTCGATTTTTGTTATATCTTGGGTAGAGTCTAATATGATTGAGAAGAAGGAACAACTTATTATTTCTCGAAATAAGTTTTCAGATAAAATTTTAATGAATTTATTTTGAACTTTCCAACTTACATATTTGATATGTTTAGTAGGATCGTTTAAAAGTTCATGAAGTAATGGGTGAAAATCAGCTAATAGACGAATTGTTCGCATAAAATTACCTTCAATATCTTCCAGCTTATAATATTACCTTCATTTCCTCTTAAAGCAGTGTTCCCTGCTGTAAGGGTTAAAATAACTTTTATAATACGACGTAGAATATTTCGCCAATATTCTGCTTCTTTAGATATATGTTGTTCTATACTTTTATCAATTGTAGTATATTTTTACCCAAGTTCCTCTAACTGTTGTGGCTTCAATATGCTGTAACGATTTTTCATGGCAAGTTATTAAATATGATAAATTTTGTCGATCATCGATACCAGAAATCCATTCAGACCTATAGTTTGAATTATTTATATTTGGAAATAGACAGCATGACTCACAATACGCTTTTTTTAAAATTACAGAATAACATAGCCAAGAACGATGAATTTTTGAATCAGTCTTAGTAATAGCTTAATGAAAAATATCTATTTTTATCATCCCTCTCAAATTAAATTGAAGGTTTTCATGATCCACATAATAAAATGCTCCTTTTAATAGAATCTGATACATCTTCATGAAAATGTCCTCGATCAGTAGGGTACAACAATTTTAAATTTAATTTATCAACTAAATATTCAACAGTCACACCTATGAAAAACAAATGGAATGGATCAGAAACAGAAAAATGATAAATAAATAAAAGATATTGACTGTAATTTTTTTATTTTGTAGTTTGAATTTTTTTAAATATAATAAAGAAGCTTAAGTTACACTATTATTTTTCATTATGTTTAACAAATAAATATCAATGTTACCTATGGCTACTCTACTTATGTAAAATTTAAATTACTGAAAAAAAGGTCATATAATTCGCGACGCCGCGAAGTTTGTCAACGCGCAATAGGTCCGTCTGCGAATATAATAATATATAGTATGATATCATATAATTTTCGTATGAAAACAAATTATAAATAATATTAATAATTCCATCAAATGTACCAACCAGATCTTGAACGTTACAAATTTTTTCTAGCAAAATTGGTAGCACAATATAATATTAAATAAAATAATACAACAAGATTGTTTTAAGGTTAGTACTCATAACCGAAAATCAAATAAATATAAAATAGTATATAATTTTATACAGTAATAATTTAATTTTGTCATTTAACTTTTTTTATATAATCTAAGGACTGCATACAAACTAATATCAATATTTAATTCCATTGCATTATTGTTATAAAAATCTTACTTTTAACATTTAGTGTATCAACCAATTCATCAACATAATTATTCTCACACTCCATGCCAATGTCTTGTATTGAGACTCTATTTCTAGGATCAGGAGATTCAGTAACATATTCATTATCAGCTAAAGTTCACATTGATGCAAATAGATATATTTTAATACTAGTAAGCACCTACTCATAAAAGTAAATTGGTAAATCTCTTGATCAGAATTTTCACTAAGATTTACACGAGGTTTTTGTCTTTGTACTGAACCATTATTTTCAGGAATGTCAGAAATATCACAACTACCTAAAATAAGTGAATAAGTACACCTTAAGATCTCAACCGTAATTTATCTTATTAACTAAAATCCATTTTATTTTCTTAAAACTCCATGAAATAACAAAATGTATAACTATGAAAAAGAATAATAGGTTATCTTTATAATATAGTAAGTATATATTTTAATTATTATCAAAAAAAGTTTTGTCAACACTCATCACACAAGACAATATATTATTAAATCAGTGGCGTAGCGTGAGTTTCAACACAGTGTATGCGTTAAAAATTGTCAGTTTTTAAACCCATGGTGGCTTTTCTCACTACAACAACAAAAATTATACTTCAAACCATATTTTATTTATTGAAATTATGATACATTTGCATAATAGACAAAAAAAACGGTTTGACGAATTTTTAAGGGTATGTTACGCAGCATACACCCACCCTACGCCACTGAATTCATGTATATAATACATGTATAATATAGCATATCAACTGAATGCAGTTCCATGAAAACAAAATGTAGGTACCTATTTTGTTCACTAATTTATGCTCAAATAATGCCTATATCAATACAATGAAATGTGCCATGCATTATGTATAATGATGTATAATGAAAAAAATGTACATTCCTTTAGTCTTTCGGTATTCATAACGACATAGAATGAGCAGATTTTTCGTTACTTTTTTGTAAAAGTAGCTTCTTTTTTCGTTTTCGAGCACCACTTTCAAATACACCATTAGACATTTCTATTTATAAATTCACTATTAAAACTTGTTGAATGAAATACAATGAATATAATCTTCAAACCAAGAGTTATTGTTATTAATTATTCTTTAAAGCCACTTGATAATATTATTATTTTCTTAATTCGTAAAATAAATAAAAATTATTAACTATATTCTATGCTAATAGCATGATCATAGCTCATTGGAATATTTCACATAGGGTTACTATAAAATAAAAACAAAACAATATTATAGCGAATATAAATAACCATTATCGCAACAACTTACTACGTTCGAGGCTCGTCTTGTTTCCATAAAAACGAAATACTGATATGAACGATTATCAATATCCGTATAAAACCGATTTACTAATAGACATTGTGAAATGCTTAGTACTATTTTAATATTTCGCACTTGCATACTATTTATCCTCTACTTAATAATTATGCCTATAACATTAAATCAAAAAATATTGAAACAGACAATTTTTAATATTAGATTTTAGTTTTAGGGGCTCCTAAAAGCTGGAGGCTCATGTGCACCGCACACCTTGCACACTCAGTAGTTATCTCTGGGTGTGCAAGTTATGTGTTAACACCTTACAAAATCTACGTGTATAATGATTATTTTGATCATAATAAATATGCATTTTAAAAATAAAAAACAATGTACGATTGTTTGCATAATTTTAAATAATATCAAATATATAACGATTTTCATAGATTCCTTTATTATTAGTATGTATATTATGGAACGCAAATAAATATACTGAACCAACAAAACAAATACAGCCGGTTTTTGCCTCGAAACTCGACCGCGATGTCTTTACGTGTTGTGTTGTAGAACGTTCAATATTTTATCATTGCCTTCATGATACCTTTATACCTATATAATCGTATATGATCATATTTCTATCGGGTAACTGCAGTACAGTGCCAATATCTGACCAGGCGTTAACTTTTGAAACGACGACTTGCCGGGTACGACTATGCCAATTGCCGTCGTATTGTTTTCAATTGTGTATATCGTAGCTACCCGTTTATGACATTACGCAGGTATGAGGTAGTACATTGAACATATATTGTTCACTTTTGTGGTGAACTATAGTTTATCACACAAATCGAAAGTATATAATACTGTATATTGTATATATTATAATATTATATTTATTTTATTTCACCTGTTATACCTATTATTGAGTTCAGAACATGCAAAAACGTCACATATTATTTTATATTTTGTGCATGCTTGTTTTTCTTATGTAAAAGGAAGGGGGTGAATTTCTATTATATATTAACGCCCAATGTATCTTTTCCCAATTTCTTTCGCAATATTTCTAATCTAATAATCTCTCAAAATATTTTTTGTCTAATTAAAAATTAATAAAAACTTCATTACATGAATAACTATGAATCACAAAACAATTGAAAATATTAAATAATGAAAAAAAAAATAAGCCTTTTCTATTCCTTATACAGTAATAGTTCAAAATAATTTAACCAAACATATTTTATCTAATATATATTTTGTATATATACATATATTATGTTCAATAATAATATTGGTATTACTAATTAACAACAATTAATTCAATAAATTATTTTAAATTTTAAGTTAAATAGGTTAATATAAATCATAAAAGATAATTAATAATAATAATACATTTTACTTTTGATTTTACTTAACAGGTTTTATTGTAATTTAAAGCTATCTAAATAATATTGAAATTTATTGTTCTTTCGTTTAAATAAGAAAAATGTTTCAAAAAAATTTTACTTACTTATAAATCATATAATTAATGTTATGATTTTAAAAGTAAATGATATTCCAGTCAAATTTAATAAGTTGGGTAAGTTTAGGCAACACTTTTTACTTATTGTTATAATAATAATTAATTTAGTTAGGATCCTAGGAGTGTGCCTATGGTGACCAGACGTACTTTTTTTTCTAGGACAGTACTCATTTTTGTATCATAGACCTAGTGCCCTTAACAATAGTGGCTGTTAAGTACATGAAATCGTACTCTTTTTTTAATATATCGCCATTTAATATAAATATTTTATTATTTTTCATGATTTGATTATTTATATTTGATGGATCAACCCAATACATGTTAATACAAGATAATGTTTGACCACTTTGGTATGAAATTGTGAACCACGATATAATATAATATAGGTACTTAGTATTTTTACCTTTAAAAATACATTTATTTTTAGTGTATTCAGTTTCAAAGTATTTTAATCAAAAAAACCCACCCCTAATAGGTTGACCTCATAATGAAATTATAATTATATATTAATATTTTTTCAAATAGATAAAAATAGAAATAACAGAGTAATAAGTTTAAAAAAAACCTGTATTGATGGTGATGGCCTAAGAACTATTAGAAACTTATATATGTTTTAATTTATGCGGCCGGGTGATTGTTGGGTGCGTACATTATCAAAATCTAAGAAGTTCACGGTCTCCTGAATATGCACATTAAATTATTTTAATTGTATTTACGGAAGTTTTGCATTTTATTTTACGGGATTATTTAATTAATTATAAGGATTATAAGAAATAGAAATTGTATTGGTGTTGTTATATAATATAGTTATATGCGTATATATTTGAATGGTAAATTTAATTACTGGTTTTATAAGATATTAATTTGTTTAACATAATATTAAAATGTCAAATTCGAAGAATTAAAACCAATAATTAGTATATACGAGTGGAAACAGATACAGTATGAGTAAACCTTTAAGTTAATAAAAAAAAACGTGTATTATAATACATATATTATGATATACAATATTATAACCAATATTTATATAGTCTATAAAAATACATGCCTTACACAATTACATTTATCTAAATATTCAAAAATTTGTATTTTTAGAAAACTATTAGATATTTATTTACATAGGTTATGTATATAAAAAATATGTAGTTACGAATTTTATAAATAGATAATAATATATCAAGATACATAAATTTAGTGTATTTTATTTTTAAATATTCATAAATATTGGTAACCAAAATAACAATTTTTTATAAGGCAGGCTTGTATATGACAATAAAACAAATAATATCTATTTCCCTCGGATCCCAACCCAACAACTCGTAACTTTTTACTATAGTAACTACTATAGCTCTATAACGATGAAATTTTCGGAACAAACGAGAACAAACGAAGAACAATCGGAAACCCTGGGTTTGGTTCCAAAATTCGAAGGTCCCGGTGTCAAGGAAATGCACCTGCTAATTCCAAAAATGGACTTGCAAATTCTTGCAATAACTTGAAAAATATTGCTGAAGGTTTAGTAATGATATCTTAATATGAGCGGGCCGACTTCACGGACGTGAAATTTTGACCTAGATTAGATATTTTAGTGGTATTGGGCGTCGATTGACAAACCAACTTTCGAAACGGGTCCACCGGTTCGAATTTCGATACGTTGATCTGATTTTTTTTGCGTTTTATTTTCTCAATCTCAATCGTCTACGGAGATAACGAGTGTTCAATAATTATCTAATATATATATATATATGCGATATATGAACGAAATCTTAATCAATTTTCTTATCTTAGCAACTTTTATTAATAATTATTATTTATTATATTTTTTCTAATCGTTTAAACTGTGTATCATAGTAGGTACCTATAATAACACCCTGTGACTAGTTCGTATTTTTTTTCTTCAGACATTCGTAGATTTCTATCTGGGGACAATACCAGTAGTTTTATAAAAAACCAAGATGATAAGTCCAACCGACTGATTCACATAATAGACATACCTTTACCATATTTTTTATATCTCATAGTAATGAATTTTAAATCGTTTGACTTTCGTAGGAATTTTAACAGTTTTAATTATATTTATATTAATACAGTTCGGTGTACTATTATCGGGAGAACTTTCAAACATTTCTACATAAATAAAAACTCACTCGAGAACGATAAGATTGAATTCATATATGCAGAGTAGGTTCCTACTATGATTTATTATACCCATATTATATTATTGTGGTATTTTTATCAAATACAATTTATGTACTTATACATAATTATCATGTTGTATCAAACATTATACTCGGCGAGATTTGAGTTCTTATAAATATCTGAGAATAGTAAGTTCGATACATTTTTGAATTATCTATCTACTCTGTCAACGTACAATAGAAACACTTTATGTGTGAAAGACTATATTCTAGGAAGCGAACCCCAAATTCCGCCGCAGCAAAATATTTTTAAAATGAATTAATTACAGTATTATTTCTCAAAAATCTTCGGTCACCGACAATTCCAGTTCGTGATAAAATACATAATATAAGATCTATAAGGTAATATAATTATAATAAAAAGTAATAATTACTTGAATATATTCCACGTGTGGTGTTTCACTCAAAAAAAAGTTACACTTACAAGGTATCACACTCAAATGGGGTTACAAATTTTATGTTTTGCGTTTAAAAGCATTAGTGGTTTTGAGGCAGGGGTGATGGGGCTCCTCCATCAATATAAAAATGTACTTTGAAAAAATACATTTTTTAATTATCGTCCAATACCTATAATTTTTTCCAAAAATATTTTGTAAAATTATTAATACAAAATTATCTCCTTTATTTTAAAACATCCTAATCGCTCAACAACATGGTTTTAATTCTAACAAATCTACATCAACAAATTTAATATTTTTCAAACCTTACATTTTAGATTCATTTTCTAGAACTGACGTCATATACACTGATTTTGAAAAGGTGTTCGGTAAAACCAATCATAATTTAATGGTTATCAAACATAAGAAAATTTACTTTGCTGGCCCTTTATTATCGCGACTTACTTCCTTTTTAATTAATATATTTAAATTTGTTGAAATTCAAAAATATTTTTCCTCAAGGAATATTTTATCTATATTATTCATCAATCTTCATTCTTCTTCCCCTTCGCCTACTCTCCCAACTATTTGGGGTCGGCCAACCGGGTCCTACACTTCCACTTAACTCTATCTCCCGCATCTTCATCACTTACTCCTACCTTCCTCATATCACTCGCTATTACATCCCCCCGTCTCTTTTTCGGTCTTCCCCTACCCCTCTTACCAACAACATGCATTTCTCTTACTAATCTTATTGCCTCAGTCTCTTCCCTCCTTAATACATGCCCGAGCCATCTTAATCTATTCTCTTTCATTTTTTCTACTATTAAAGCTACCCCTATACTACCTCTGTTATACTCATTCCTTATTTTATCCTCTCTAGTAACCCCACTCATCCACCTTAACATTCTCATCTCAGCTACACTCATTCTCTGTTCTATCTTTCTATCTACTACCCAACAGTCCGTTCCATAAACAACTGCCACAACTGCCTTATAAAATGTACCTTTTAACCTAATAGAGATTCTTTTATTACACATAATACCTGACTCTTCTCTCCACTTCGTCTATCCACACTTAATCCTGTGTTTCATATCCTCTTCGAAACCCCCATCTTTCTGTACAACGGACCCTAAATACTTGAACCTCTCCACTTCTCCCACAACATCCCCCCTTAACTTTATTTCTAGCCTTTCCCTATTCCCTCTGTGTTCCCTTTCACCAAAATCATACTCTATATAATCTATTTTACTCCTACTAATCCTTAGTCCTTTACTTTCCAGAGCTTTCCTCCACTCTTCAAGTCTACCATTCACTTCCTCAGGACTTTCTCCTATCAGTACTATATCATCTGCAAACAACATGCACCATGGTACCTTCCCCTGTATATCCTTTGTTATCTCATCCATTACCAGGGAAAATAAGTAAGGACTCAAAGCTGAACCCTGATGTACCCCTACTCTGACCCTAAAATACCTACTCGAAAAAAAAAAAATTTAAACACTTGAAAAATTTATGCGGATAAACATTAATCATTCGTTAAGATTTACATTTTCATCTTTGGAAATTATTATATCCCGAACGATTGCAAGAGACTGGCGCGCGCATACCCGCGGTAGGACTAAGCTGGTGATGCGCATATACGTTCTTCAGCCTTCCGACACCTAGGGTTCAAGTATAATTATTATTGTAAAATTATGAACGAAAAATATAAAATAATAGTTACGATAGTCGATTCTGACTTATTAATATAGTCGATATTTAAACGATAAATCACGATAAGTCCAAATATAAATTCTACACCAAGTATAAATTTAAATAAAATAAAGGCCCGGAAAAATTATATAGGTACTGTATAATTATGTATAATATACAGTGACGTTGTTTACGTTTAAAATTAAAAGAAATTTTGTAATTTTCAATTTTGGATTCAATTGAATAATAAACAGGCATGTACAAAAAAAAAAATTAACTTTAAATAAATGCGATTATGATCTAACAACTCTAAAAATTACCGTGAAAATGTGTACAATAATAATAATTGTATTTTCTTATATTCGTATTTTCACGATTAAATGGAAACTAAATTAAACTGGAATCTAAAAACTAGAAATATTAATCTAAAAAGTATATGCCTACCTATATATATATATGTTAAAAAATTATCGTTATCATAATGATATGTATCTGAAACACATTTATATAAAGCATGGAAAGTATCGTATATCAAGCATTCCAAAAAAAAAAAAAATAAATAAATAAATAAATAAATAAAAAATATACAAATTCATTAAAATCCGAGCCACAGTTATCACACAATATAATGTTTATTCTGTATTCATCACTGATTTAAGCTATATATATATATATTATATAATCATATTATATTATATTAAATATATACTGTACGAATAGAAAAAATTATTATTTGTTAAATAAAATCAGTTGTTTCACGCATAAACAACAAATGCTGAATATAAATAACGAGTCATATAGATAATATCAGCTGTCGTATAAAACATATTAAATTAGTCATTTAGTATATACAGCCATATATATATATAATTTAGATTTAAAAAACAGCGTTTGTGTTTACGACAGTAAATATTTACCAACGAATCGTAATAAACATTAACTGCGTGGAAGTTTATCGTTATAATTTATATTATTACAGGCTGTATACTCGTATATTGCTTTAGCCTGGTTTTTTTTTATTTTTTATATAATACGAGCTGTATTTTCATAATATAATTAATCGTTATAATTGAGAGGTTCTTAAATAAAATACAAAACGTCCTATTGTCAAAAAACATAAATAAACATTTTCAGGATATGCGATTGATGTTAATAAATAAATACATTTTGAAAAAAATATGGAAATAGTACGTTTCGCGAAAAAAAAACGAAGTTTGTCCTATGAATTAATACGAGAAATATCACATTTTGAAAGAAAATAGTTTTATATAGCGCGGAAAAAATATAGTTGGACATATTACGTTTAGACAAATAAACGATGGTCAAAAAATCGATTTATTGGCTATTTCACCATAAGAATCGATATCTAACTCGATTTTGCCAAAAATTGCCATAGTACCTTTATATTATGTTATCTATGAAATCCTCGATTCCGACAAATATTTTATCGAACGAGTTAGGCAAAAGAAAACGGCCGTTGTACATATAATATAGAAATTTATCTAATAATAAAAACATATTTTTTTTTTTTTGAAGATTACCAATTTTGTTCTCAGTCACGTCGAGTATAAATATCGTTCGTGTAGAAGTTTACGTATATAATATACACAGATTCCCTTAATATATGGATTGCGGCCCAAACGTGGGTGATAATTAAATTTTTGGCGGGTATCAACATTTTTGAAAAATTTAACTTTGTTATAATTTTTGAAAATAAGAAATTATTTCCTTCATCTAAATAAATTGTTAAGTTGCGACTCTCAGCCATGATAACAGTAACGTTTAAATTTTGGAATAAATTCCAAACTATCGCAATAATTGCAATACCAAAGGGTGAAAAGTATATTCACATTAGCAGAAAGTTACTTATAGTTAAAACGTAAAAGAAATTGTCACTCATTGATAAATAATTACTACGAGTATCGACTGGCAAATTTTAGGTGTTTATAGTTGTATCTATCGTTGTGTTTTTCCATCCGTCTGTCCTATAGATTCGTTAGCGTCGTTACCAATATTAATATTTACAATTTGTATTCGTTTTGTTGAATTTAGGTTTCTACACATAAATATACGAGTATTAGGTTAAGCAAATTGTTTTAAAATTGTTTAGTTTATTGTACAGGATTTAATGACTTAATGATAGAAGTAGTTAGTATTAGAATAAATATAGGAAATATAATATGTTATTATAAAGTCTTAGAGGAAAGTTAAAAAATTCAATTGTATGACACAAGTACAACCAGTATATAGTCTTATTGTACATGGTTCTGAGACATGGTCTCCGAGAAAGACTGAAGACACGAAACTTATAGGGTTCGAATGGCAAATCTTTTTTTCAAATTTTTCAAATCCAAATTTTTGAATCGTGTATCGATCCTGAAACTGGAGAATGGAGGGATCGGCATAATGATACGAGCTAAAGTTTGACGACTGAATATAACAAAAACGATTGCGAAAAGAAGACTAACGTGGACTGGAAACGTGCGGAGAAAAGGAGGATCATTAACAAAAACGGTTATAAAGGAATACCCATTTGGATAAAGACCTTTAGATAGACCACGCTTAAAATGAGAAGATTGCAGCAGCGTTAAAAGACATGAAAAAATTAGTAAACCTAGACATACAATGGAAGGATATGGCAGGAAATAGAGAAATGTAGAGGAAATGTTTGTAAAAATGTATTAAAATATGTAGGAATAGACCTACTAGAATAAGATAGGTAGTCTATTGTGCTTATTAACACGATTAAAAAATTAACTAAAAATACGAATAGCACGTTCACAAAGTATACTTTTTGACTTATTTATATTTATGAAAAAAACTTTCAAATTGAAAACTTATCATTTAAAAGAGCAGTTTTTCAAACAGTTGAATTTCGGTGATTTTAAACTTAGATAAGTGATATAAGAAAAACAAAAAATCAAGATTTTTAATTACAAATTTTGAACTCTTAATTAAAATTAAGTGCCTACACCAATAGTATGCGAAATCTGATAACATAATTTTCAGATTAAGAAAATATACGTCGTTAGAATAAACAAAGATGGTGATACTATATGAAATTATATGATTGGATGGGTTGCTAAAATTTAAATTTTTTTCAAAATGTGTTAATCCTATACGTCTTATGAAAAGTCTGGGGACCTCTGATATATCATATAATCTTGGGCACACGTATAGATAAAATTGAATATAGGTTATTGTAGTTAAAGGAATGATTATAGTCACATCAATGATTTTCAGCTGCAAAAATTATAAAAATATATTCACGTAAAAAAAACGAAAAGGCATTAAAAATGTATTTTAGAGTTTTTTAGTTTTTTAGTTTTTTCATACTAAAGCATAAATAATTGAGAGAAAGAAACGTTTACCTTAACAACCTGAACCTTATTGGCATTCTTTGAAATATTGAGTTATTAACTATTCAAAAGTTTACCGAAGTTTTAGAAATGTAAATATTTTGTATACGGTCGATAAAGAGCAGACAAATGAATGCTCAGAGAATTGTGAAATTCTGATGAAATTGTCTCTGGCTCAGTGTTATCATCTAGAAATAAAATGTGATAATCGGTGGTGTAATAACCACCTATAAAAGCTCTTTAAAGTACGTTTTTTGTCATGCGCGGCTAAATAAACAGGCATGTTTTCAAGATAATACAGCGCACCAGGTCGTCATGATCATCTTGGACCACACGACGGAAACAACAAAATTGACACGGGTAAAATAATCATTGCTCGATAACTTCTTAATCGACTTTTCAACGTCAATAAAAATTCAAAACAAACCTCTTGGACGTTTTGAAAGAGTGCCGCGTGTTCCTTGGATTTGAGCGCGTCTTTGCGTTCGGCCAGCGGCAACAGATACCTGCCGATACCGAATTGTAAACACAAGACGAACTGTTGTTCGGCCGTGAGGAGTTGATGGATCCACCTTAGTTGTGAATCCATATCGCCGGAAAGGTTCTTGAAAAATACAAAATATTCAAGTTGTAAATACGGTATATTATGTTAAATATTTTATATTTTATTATATACTAAAAATGTACGATTACGTGCAAGAAAAATAAATATACATACATCAAGACGATAATTGAAGGGCTAAGTTCAATTTTCAAAAAAAAAAAACCTATGGATTTTATATAGTCTGTTCACTAAAAATGAAAAAAAAAAACAGTTGTTTGATTCAACAAATTCTGGAGAAAAATAAGTCCGAATTTTCTTATAGTTGCACTGAATTAAATGCCTACTTACATGTATTTGATTATTCAATTAAATTGAAAGTCACTAAAAAGTATTTTTCATTAAAAATCATAATATTTTTTTGTCAAGAATACAGGCAAGTCAATGGTTTTCAAATTTTATAAATATGTATAGGTTTATGATTCAAATAATAAAAAGTAACAAGTTAAATAAACATATATATTATAGGTATATGGATACTATTTTCTTGAAGATTTAAAATAAATATGCAATCACTTTTACTCTAAACAATTGTTTTTTTCTTCTCGTGGACATTTTTAAATAGTGGATTTATTTTGTTGTTGCACTGAACCCTTCTATTGCGCGCACGTTTATGGGTTGTTTTATGTTTATTGAACAAAATTACGAAATTTAAAACTTAATTTTCATTGTTTATCACACTGCACACGTATCACACAGACTCTTGGTGATGGGCAAATTCGGTCTTGGTCTTGCTAAAATGCAAGACCAAGACCAAGACCAAGACTGTACTAGAGCTAGCAAGACCAAGACCAAGATTTTACTATTTCATAGCAAGACTGAAATAAAAATGTATGCAAGACCAAGACCGAGACCAAGACTTGACTGCAAGACTCTTGCAAGTCTTGTTTTTAAATAAAATAGAAATCAATGAATTAAATACGTTATTTATTACATTTTTTTTTTTGCTATACATTATTTATAATTCCACACCAAATCTACAGATTTCTCGTAATGCAATCATCAATATCCTATTGTAATATTTTCGGAAATAATTATCGTTTATCGACTATATAGATAAACAGATATTCTACTATTTCTTAAAAGTTCCGTGTTATCGAAAACAGTCAATTACACAGATACCTACCTAATTATTTTGTGTAAACGGAGGGGGGAATTACCCCCATTACTCCCTGTATCCCCCCTTGTGTACGTATAAATAAATTATTTATTCTTATTTATAACTTAAGTAAAAAAAAAAATCAAGGCTGCAAGAATTTTGCAAGACCAAGACCAAGACTGACTTCTACTGAGTCAGCAAGACCAAGACTAAGACCAAGATTGAGTTAACACGACCAAGACTGCCATGATCTTGGTCTTGGTCTTGCTTTGTGCATCACTAATTATAATGTACTAACATAGCTGGGGCAAATTGTTAAGTTCAAAATGGTTGAGGAAAGGAACACTGTTTTGTGAAGGAATTGTTCCAATTTTGATCCAGCATAAGTTCATAACTATATAGTTATAGTTGTTTTTAAATTTAAATTTATTATTTAATTTAATTTAATCATATTTGTTTTTAAATAATATAATAATATTTATTACAAAAATCGGTATCATTATTTATTTATAATTATTTTCGTAAACAGTTTTTTCTTTTTAATTTGAGAAAAATGAATGAATATTAATAACTCTACCTTTTTAAAAAAATATTTCAGTAGATATATTTCTTAAAACAATTCTATATGGATTGCAAAAAATGGAAAGAGATGAGAACTTTAAAAACATTCATAATATTTTAAGATTTATAAAATTAACCTAGACCTAGTTTCTATAAGTCAATTCATATTTGAAAATTTTTGAAACTTGAAAATTACATTTATTGTAAAATTAAAATTTAATTATCCGATTATCCCAATTTTAAAATATATTATGTCTCAACTATTATTTATCACAAAAGCCAAATGCCTGTTCCGATCAGTTTTACTTGACCTAGGTATCTATAGAGTTAATAATAGTAAAATATATGGAAATAGAGTGTAGGTACTATCTAAAACCATTTTGACTTTAAAAAGTAAATATATATGAACATATTTAAACATATATAAAAACTTACTGTACTTATTTGATTTATTAATATTTTTTAAATAAAAAGCAATTTTTTTATCGTGTACATTTTTTAATGATGTAAGGGGGTATATTTTCCGAAATTATAAACTTAATTCAAACGATCCTTTAATCCATTTTTCTTAATTATATTTTTCAAATTTAAGCACTGTATCTACTCACAAAATTTCATTTCGCTCTCCAATAATAACCAATTATTATTATCGATGCGGAGGGATGACATATAATGCACTTTTCGTTTTATAATATATTACTGATGACGACACTTAAATTATTTATGACTTACGAGGGCAACCGGTAAACGAAATTTTGACGATTTCAGTGTAATACATAACTACGAAAAAAAATACAATGAGGACGTTGTATATCATAGTTTGTGTTGATTCTGTGTGTGTTATAATATTATATAAATAAAATACACCTATTCAATAAATCTGTTTTGGATTGATGTTCATTTTCTATTCAAACTAATTATATACATATATATAGGAAAATTTTAGGCCTTGAAAATAGTATTATAATTAATAGTAATAGTAATAATAATAATAATAATAATAATAGTGGTTAAAAGCTTTAAAAAATCGAAATCAAAATCAAAATTGAAATTGTAAAAACCTGAAAAAAAAATTAATATTTACCATAAAAATGATTATTACTCAAGTTATAATACCTACTTTAAAAAATAAAAGTTCCAAGTCTTGTAACTCGACTTTTAATAATTTTATCAAAAATTGCCTATGTGAAAATTCAGTTTATTTTACGATACTTAAATATTTGTATAGAGGTCATAAAATACTAAAATCACTCCATTTCTCACAAACATGTATCTCCCCAACCACGTTTTGATTAGTTTATAATAATTACATAACAATAAAAATAATATTTCTATTATTATATTAACATATTATTATGTTACTGGTATACAGATTTATTTTAATGACTTCTGAAATGAATTTAAACATTTTTGAATCTTAAGATTTAAATTTTTCTAAAAATATAATTAAAATTGCCAACACAAAACCACTTAAAAACCGATGTTTGCGAAATTTACACACCTTATAATAAAGACCAAAAATACTACTGTTTCATGTTATATATTTTATATAATGATACAATAGCATTAGTACAATTGTTTTGTAATAAACTTTTTAAGTTTTTTGCTTTACTTATTATTGATGTTGTCATCGGATTGCATAATAAAAAATCAATACTTTGGTGTATACACATAAACATATAAAAAAATGTGTATAAAAATATCCATAAGAAACGTTTATCGAATTCATGTGAATTATATTTATCAAAAGTTAGAGAATAAAATAATTTTTATTTTTTTTTTTATTTTGGTGTTGAGTTACTTGTAGAATTATTTATATATATAAATAAATACCCAGTTTCTACAAAATAATTTGTTTTTATTTAACAAATACGTATTTCGAAAACAATGTTCTCATCTTCAGTGTT